>PVKS010019178.1:0-38798 GCA_004027875.1 Aplodontia rufa
TGGATCCAAAAACTGTGGTACATTTATACCATGGAATATTACACAGCAATTAGAAACAATGACCTTGCAGCCTTCGAGGGTAAATGGATGGTTATGGAAGAGATCATGATGAGTAAAATCAGCTTAACCCAGAGATCTAAGGGTTGATTGTCTCCACTCATCTGTGGAGGTGGGGACTAGACCCTGGACAATGAGAAAGATGGTCTAGTAACATGAGTTAAATCTGGATAGGATGTAATGCTTTACAATCTAATACTTTTTTTAGAGTTATGGGGGGAAAGGGAAGGGAGGGATAAGGGAGGGTAATTGGGGGGGGCACTCCTGGGGATATTTGCAATATCCAGAATATTTACACATTTTATACACATTTTATATTATTTTGTTAAAATCTTGTAAGGTTGTTCAAAAATAAAAAATAAAAAAAAATAAAAAAATATTCTGAGTATGGTGGTACACACCTGTAATCCTAGATACAAGTTCTAGGTCAGCCTCGGCAATTTAGTGAGATCGTGACTCAAAATAAAAAGAAAAAAGAAAAAACGGACTTCAGCTCAGTGGTAGAGTGCTTGCTTAGCATGCACAAGACTGGGTTCAATCTCCAGTACTGGGGGAAAAGAAGCTCCCAAACCAAAAACCCCTAGCAATAATGTTCATTTAGACAGAAGAGTGGTAGGATTAAAAGATTAATTTTGTTGCTGCACAAGAGAAGCTTGGTTCAAGAGAGATGAATGAGGGGGCTGGAGCGGTGGCTCGGTGCTACGGCACCTGCGTGGCATGCGCGAGTACGAGAGTTCAAACCTCAGCACCATGTACACAATAAAGTATCTGAGGAATGAAAGTCACATGAAAAACTATGTAAAAAAAGAGAGAGGAGAATGAGAAGGATGATAAGATTTGGTGATAGAAACAATGTGGTCAGTAAAGAAGAGGGAGAAGCAAGGTTTCTTAGCTAAGATCAAGAATACAGGGAGGAATGAAAATCTTCAATCTAGGACATAGAATAGCAGGTTGGAGCTGTCCTACAGGCAGTTGTATTTATGATCCCAGAGCTCACGAAAGAGGTCTGGATTAGGTTACTTTGTAAGGCGTATATGTAACCACTGTATGAATGAGATCACCTAGAGAGCAAAAAGCAGAAAGCTGGCAAAGGTGAGGGTTGGAATTCAGGATTGATGAATTTGTGAATGAAAGAGAGGAAAAGGAGTTTGTATAATGGTCAGAGAGGTAACAGAGATAGTTGTGGGGTAGTGGCCCTGGAAACTAGGAAAATAAGTGCTGCCAGATTCTGTAGCTGACGTTTAAGTGTAAGATTTACATCTTTTCTTTTTTGTCAAAATTGAAGATTGTGGTGCAGGATAGACTACCTCCATTTTTAGATCCTTCTTCAAGATAGTAACTCCCTCCCCTGGATACACCCACCTCTTTCCAGGGACCCCTTCGGGTACCCACCCGTCTCTTTCTGGTGACCTCTGCTGACACTCTCTACCTCTTTCTTGTGACCCCTACTGACATATGTATACCTCTTTCTGGAGACTGCACTCTCTCCCAGTCCTCCACCTACTTCCTCCAACTTACTTTAGCCAACCAAGAAGATTGTGCATGAGCTCCTGCAATCAGAGTGTAGGGCAGCATTGTGTCAGGTTCGAGTTAAAAATCCCTGATTTCCTTGCTCCATGTGCATTTTCCTTTCGCCCTTAGGCTGAAGGAAATTTTCTGCCTTGCTCACCTGCACCCATTTATAACATAAGGAATGTATTTCCTTTTTTTAAAAGGTATATGTATTCATATAAGGCATAGAGCAAATATAAATAAATATCAAAGAATGGTATCATATAGAACTCCGAAACCAGCACAATTAAGTTAAAAGCTAACAACAAAAGATAAATTTTAAAATTCCATGTGTTTAGAAAATTTAAAGAATGTAAATACTTCATAGGTTAAAAAAACCAAATTGAATGCTAATGAGATTGCTATGCATAAAAATCCAAGGTATACAATGAAGGTATTTCTTTGAGGAAAATTTATAGCCTTACATGATTCATAAATGAATGTTAATGAATTGATATTTCAATAAATAAAGAATAAAGCTGTAGGAAGAGGAAAAATAAAAATGAGAGCAGAAATAAGTAAAATAGAAACAAAATTAGTCAAACTAAATATTGACTCTTTAAGAAATAGTCAAGGGGCTGGAGTGATGACTTAGCAGTTATGGTGGTTGCCAGGCTTGTGCAAGGACACGGGTTCGAACCTCAGTACCACGTACACAACAAAGTGTGGGAGCAACAAAAACCTGATGAAAGAATAAACTAAAATTGATTCTCTCTCTCTCTCTCAAAAAAAGGAAGGAAGAAAGAAAAAAATGTGCAATCAAGCCTGGAACTGTGGCACATGCCTATAATCCTAGTGACTCAGGAGGCTGAGGCAAGAGGATCTCTAGTTCAAAGCCAGCCTCAGCAACTCAGTGAGGCCCTGAGCAACTTAGACATAAAAAATAAAAAGGACTGGTGATGAGGCTCAGTGGTTAAGTCCCTCTGGGTTCAATCCTGGCAGTCACATACAAAAAAAAATCAAAAAACAATGAAATTAGGTAAATCTTTGGTGACATTAATTGTGTAAAAAAGAAGTAATACGATTGAAAACGATGCATACACGCAGAGATAGCTCAGATTAAAAAGATGATATAAGAATACTAAGAGTATTTTTTATTATTAATGAGATCTGGGAATTACTACTGCCTTCCTGTGTTCTTATTTAGGAATCTGCCCAAATCTCTACTCTTAGGTCCCTAAGAAAAAAGCAAGATCTTCCTGCAGATTTCCAAGTTATTGCTAAGTTATCAGCTGCTCATGATTCGCTGTGATTATCACTTGGGATATAACAATTTGACTTGAACCTCTCCTCGCTGTAAGAGTTGGTAGTAAAGGAGCTACCTTGGGATATTCCTCTTTTCTCCACTCCAGAATTAGCCTGAAGCATGTGGAAGTAGTTAGATTCCTCCTCAGGCCATACTGGATTCTGATCATAAGTTTGCCATTGCTATTTGGTGCCTCATGGAGTCTTCTTTGAAGTTTAGTGCCATACAGTCTCACAAACCATTAATGAATATCTTCCAATGAATAGAAAATCTGCACTCATTGAAGGAAGAAGATTTTGTTTCTTTTGGGCCATGATTATCTGTGCTCTGTGTTTGGAATTCTAGGGTTAAAGCTCTTGGCAACTGGATTATTTTTGGCTTACAATTACAGCTACTTCCCAAGTGAAATATCCACTTTCAAAAGCACTGTTCCAGGTCAGGTTTGGGCACTTTCCATACAGGGGTGATGTAGCTTTTCTTGTAATCCTTAAAACACACAAAAAGTTGATACCATATATCTTCCAGGAGCCACTCTCAGAGTTTCTAGGATAATTTTTTGTTGTTGTTCATTGTTGCAGGCAAGAGAAACAATAATGAGCTGAAGTTAAGGGACAGAGAATTGTGGGTTTGCAACCATGGAGATTTTCCTGGGCAAGGCTTAAGATGAGTAACCAGGTGATGGGGTCAGGATGCTGTGTGTGGGATCTTCCTTTTCTGGGTCTTAGGTGAGGTGTGGTGAGAGGTTGATGAACTCCTGTGTCTGGTGTTTCTGATATGATTTGGGATGTTCATGTGCTCCTGATCTAGTTTGAGAGGTTGGTTAGTTGGCACAAATAAATTATTCATCAACTTCTATCTTATGGTTGTGCTGGGCAGATATGGTTGTTGACTTGTATACACAAGATGTGGAGTCATTCTATCTTGGCACTTAGACTAAAAATGGAGTAATTCATGGCAAACTACTGCTTTACAAAATGGAGTAACGTAGGGTTAGTTACGGCCTGAAAGCTATAATTCTATTCAATATGGAGTAACTTAGAACAGGACACAGCCTGCTATGCATACTTTCTAAACTGGAAGCTCAATAACATTTCTCCCATTGCCTGCAAGATAATGGTTGAGGTGGGGTTTGTCATGTTTACCAAGTGTTTTATTATTTAAATGTGCATTCTGTCACATTCTTACTCATCTCCTTCTCATGATCAAATACAAGGAAACAAAATCAAAACAAAAAGCTTGATGTTTATTTCCAGGAAATTTCATGTTTCCAAACTACTCAGTGTATGAATATATATATATATATATATATATATATATATTTTCAGTTTTACACATATCAACTCAGTTATAAAACTCCAGTTTAAAAATTGAAGTGTATAAGCAATATACTTTTACACACTGAGGTTTTAAAAAATTGAAATCCCATCTATGAGGTAGAAAAGAGCAATTAAATTAATGGTCTTTCCCCCTTGCCTCTGGGTTATGGCTAAATTCTGGGGGAGCCTTCATGTCATGGGAGAAGAGATGTCTCTGGAGAAAGGTCCGAGGTGTGCCCTGAGGATGCGGGACCTCAGCACAGAACCAGCCAGTTGTTTTGGGCATATGTGATGGAATAGAATTTCAGCAAGAGCCAGACAGAAGCACAGACAGCTTTTTGTAGGAAGGCAGACACACATTCAAGGGAGAATGAGAAAGCGGCAGCTCTGACTTGGACTGGGGTCCAATATTTATGAAAGGGCTTCACCGGGGCCTGACTGGAGGTGGATCCAGGATGAAGTCACACAATCTCACACCCGTTCTCCTGTGCCTGCTTTTTTCCCTCAGCTGTGGGCCAAGGACACAGGCCACAAGTGCTGGCCAAAGGCGTGTTTCTCTAGTTTTACAGCTGGGCCTTCTGCATCTCAATGGCTTGAGGGTGTTTTCCCCAAGATCCAGTATTTCTTTCTTTTTGCTCAATTCCTATCTCATTCATAGTCCGTGTTTTGAAGATGTGGGCACCCATCCCAGATCCTTCCTTTAGGTTTTGGGATCCTCTTCTCAGTCTGTGTCTTCTTTACAGGTATGCCCGTCATTTTGCTTCTACAGAGCCACAGTGGAACTTGAGTTTTTCGCGAGTATCTAGAGGCTCTCTAGATTCCACAGAGTCATTCTAGACTACCCGTGGAATGTGGACACTATGCCATTGCTTTTGAGTATTCCTTTTCTTTCTTTTTTTCTTTTCTTTCTTTCTTTCTTTCTTTTCTTTTTTTTTTTTTTTTGAAGAGAGAGGGACACAGAGAGCGAGAGAGAGACAGAATCAGTATTTTTCTTTAGTTTTTTCCTGTTGCTTTGTATGCCCGGACACTTTGTTGTGTACATGAGGGTTTGAACCTGGCAAGCGCCTTAACGGCTGAGCCACCGCTTGAGCCCCTTCCTCTTCATCTTCATCTTAATGCTGTACTTCCAGTCTTGTAAGGGTTTGCTCTCAGATTGGTTTAGGTGGTTTAGTCACTTAAAAGTCAATGACTGTCAAATTCTCAGTCTAGTCCCATCCTCACATTTGGGGCAGGTGAGAAACAACATCCAGGAGCTCTTAAATCGAAGGGCTCATTGAAGACAAGTGAGGAGCTTTTGAAACTGCAGAGCTCCCACTTCCAGCTCTGCGCATCAGAATTTATCTTTCTTTCTTTTTTTAAGAGAGAGAAGGAGGGGGTAGGGGGAGAGAGAAAATCAATTTTATTTATTTTTTTCAACTGGCCTTTGTTTCTCCGCCACTTAGTTGCGTACATGATACTGGGGTTTGAACCCCTGTCCTCGCGCATGCCAGGGAAGCGCTCCAATCGCTGAGCCACCGCGCCAGCCCAAAATTTATCTTTTTTGACAGTCGGGAGATGAAGATTGAATTTTCCAACCTGAGGCGGTTCTCCGCCTCAATCCTTTCCTCGAAGTCTCCCAGTTCTTTTTCCAGTAGTCAGCCCTGCCGGCTCCCCTCCCTTACCCTCACTTTTCCAGCTTTTTAAGGCAGCTCGGCTCCCGTCTCCCGTCCCGCCCCTCAACTCCCTGTCTCCTCCCACTGCCTGGTACCACCCTTTTCCTGCTGCCTCAGCGTCCGGCGTGGTGCACTGGGCCCCGCCCCTCCACGCCCCTTCTCCGCCCCCTCCCCGCCCCCTGTCCCGCCCCACTCCCCACAAACCTTCTCCTGGCTCCGCCCCTGCCTTGCTCTTTCTTCCGAGCTTCGCGCTCCTCCCCATCGTGCACCCTTAATGTCCCTCCTCGCCATCCGTACGATATGCAATCCGCAGCATTCGTCCTAATAGTTATTACGTTTACTCTGCGCCGGAAGGAGAATCTACGGGCGCTATTGGAATTATGGCGGCGGTGGATATCCGAGGTGATTTTAAGGCTCCTGTGCCTTGTTTCCTGATTGTGGACTGGTTTGGGGTTTCATAGCTCTTGAGGAGCGGTTCAGAGCCCTTTGTCAGGTCGCTCAATTTCTTTTCAATGGTTTCTGTGGACGTCCCAAGGCTCTAATCCGGCGAAAAGTTGCTCGAGTTTTTGCTCAGTTCTTGACGGGTCTCTTGAAAGCGTTGAAGCGAAGGGTTTGAGCCCTCAGAACTGCAGTGCTGTTGTGCACATCCCTCCCTGCAGCAGTATTTGGGCTGTTATATCGGAGCGAAGGGGTGGCCTTTGGGCAGGGAGGGGACTGGTATAATGAGTCTACTTGATTTGATTGATCTCTTGTGACTTCGTTGGGGGTCACATTATTTTCCAATTTCTTAAAATTAGCTCATAATAATTGTACATAATGGTGGGATTCGAATGTGCACACAATAGAACAATATAGCTTGGCCAGTATCACTCCACCTCCCACTCCTTCCCCACCCGCTGGTACCCACATTCTACTGATCTCTGATTTTCATGAGATCTCTTCCTCCTCTCTTTTCCTTTTTACTCTCTAGCTTCCACGTATGAGAGAAAACTGACTACCCTTGACCAGCGTTTGGGTTATTTCGCCTAATATAATTGTTTCTATTTCCATCCATTTTCCTGAAGATAATTTCATTTTTCTTTATGATTGAATAAAACTCTGTTGTGTTTGTATACCACATTTTCTTTATCCGTTCATCCGTTGATGAATACCTAGGCTAATTCCATAGTTTGGCTTTTGTGAATTGTGCTGCCATAAGCATGAGAATTTATGTACCACTGTAATATGATGACTTTAATTGTTTAAGATAAATAACTGAGGAGTGGTATAGATGGGTCATATGGTGTTTCCATGCTAATCTTTTGAGGAAAATATACTGATTGCCATAGTGGTTGTACTAATTTATAATCCCACCAGCAGTGTAAAAGTGTTCCTTTTTGTCCTCGCTTTTCCGGATTTATTATTGTTTGTATTCTGATGACTGCCATTCGACCAGTGTGAGATGAAACCTCACTGTAGTTTTGATTTTCATTACCCTAATTGCTAATGAGATTGAACATTTTTTGCTTGTATTTGTTGGCCATTTGTATTTATTCATTTGAGAAGTGTTTATTTGCCCATTTATTAATTGGGGTTTTTGGCATTGTTTTTTGAGTTCTTTATATATTCTACGTATTAATCCTCTGTCAGGAGAGCAACTAACAAAGATTTTCTCCCATTCTGTAGATTTTCTTTTTCACATTCTTTATTGTTTCCTTTGCTGTGCAGAAGCTTTTTAATTGGATGCTTTCCCATTTATTAACTCTTGGCATGATTTTTTTTTTAAGTGAGAGGCACAGTGAGACAGAAAGAGAGAAGCAGTTTTATTTATTTTTTTTTTATGTGACTTTCATTGCTTCGACTCTTTTTTGAGTACATGGTGCTGGGGTTTGAGTACATGGTGCTGGGTTTTGAACTCAGGCCCTCACACATGCCAGGCAATCGCCATAACCACCCAGCCACCGCTGCAGACCCTCTTGGCATGATCTTTAAGAGTCCTGTTGGGAAAGTTGTTGCCAGTGCCTGTATGTTGGAGCATTGACCCTGTTTTCTTCTAGAAGTTGCATTGTTTCTGGTCTCATTCCTAGGTCTTTGATCCATTTTGAGTTGGTTTTTGTGCAGTGTGAGAGATAAGGGTCTAGTCTTATTCTTGTACATATGGACAACCAGTATTTCTCAGGACCATTTGTTAAAAAGGCTGTCTTCTATTTTTGTGGGGCCACCTTATTCTTGAGATTACATGCCACTGGTGTCTTGACACAAAGTAAAAAAAATTTTTCGAGTCTGTAGTACCTTCCATTGAGGGTGTGGTTATTTCTTTTGGGCAGCTGAACTGTAGAGATACTCAAATATTGTTGTTCAGTCAGTGAATAAATGTGTGGACATGCAACCTCCTGATTACTTCTTGATCTTGGGTAGCTTGTAGGACTTTTTTTTGTGTGTCTATAAATGATTTTTAAAGGAAAGTGTGAGATGTCTTTTTTATATTAATCAAATTGAGGTCTGTAAGACTTATTTGTATAGTTTACTAGTGATAGCCTTTCTGGATCATATTTTTACATGTTTGTCTTTCATTATAAGTGATTATTTCAAATGCCTAATTTCATTTCAGTTTGTTAGAATGATGTACTTGAGCTTTGCCACTATGCTGTTTTGGTAGCAAATGTAAAAAACATTTACTCAGACTATTCAGATACTTAACTTTTGTGCTGTCTTACTTTTTATTCAGATTTGTTATGATCTTAATAAAGGCTCTAAAATAGAAGTGTATCTGGTGTGTTAGAGGAATAGGTAGAAGGTTGATATGGCTAGAGGTGAAATAAAGAGAATTTGGGAAGGAGATTGGATTAAAGAGGTATCATAGGTCCTGGTTAAGGTCTTTGACTTTTTCTGTGTAAAATGAAGAGTCATGGAAGGATGGCATGTTATGACTTTTTTTTTTTTTTAATAAGAACCATCTGGGGTGCTGAGACCAGCATAGGAGGGCAAGGGTAGAATTAAAGAAATCTGTTAGGAAGCCATTTCTGTAATACGTGGTGATTAGGAGGTAGTTTGGACTAGGGAGATAGTAAGAAGTGATTGGAGTCTTTATGAGACTGTACTCACAAGTACTGTCTGTGCAGGACAGATAATTATGTTCTATTTTCTAGCCAGAGCCCATATAAGCTTATATAAGCTTAATATAAATTTACCACTTTGAAGATGAACATCCTTGAATATTGGTCTTTGTAAATGAATTGATAAAGATCGATGATTAGTGGAATTTATCATGCTTGTCCTTGGCCCTCAGTTGTGAACTAATAAGCATTTGCTGGTTATTGTGAATCAGGTCCTGTGTTAACTGTTGATGAGTAAAAATGCACAATTTAATGGGAACACATTTCTATTTCTGAGTTCGGAGTATTAATGACAAAAATGTACAAAAAATATTGTAGGGACAGAGAAAAAGCCACCACCACCATCATCCTATGTAACATTTATTGGGCTGTTACAGTGTGCTAAATGTTTTACATGTGTAATCTAGTATGTGTAACTGTAAATTCTGCATACCAACAATTATGGAGAATTAATAGATGAGGATTTGAAATGATGAGAGCCTGTAGAGAAGACCCTAGCAATGCTTAGAAAGTTAAAAAACTTTTTTTGGTGAGAAAAGGAGAGTTTCCTAAGGAAGTTGAAAAGAAATGTATAGTTAGTTTTGCTATAAATAAAACTATGTTAATAATTGAACTGTTGAATTTAAAGCTGAGAGTAATGATTATCCTAAGTTGTCTCTCATTAGAAAAATTGTCAATTTCAGAAAATGTTATTTCTGAATGTGTGTCCTTTTGTGTATTTGGTTATGGCATGATCCATTTATTTTTTAATCTTATTTTTATTTTATTATTTATTTGTTATTCGAGATTGAATCCAAGGCCTTGCTCATGCTGAGGAAGCACTCTTATCATTAAGCTAAAACCCAGTCCTCAAAACTTTTAAAAATGCATTGCATTATTTATTAGATGCTTAAGCTCTTGCACTAAGTTTTTACAAGCTGGTGAACACTGACAAATTATTTCACCCACAGAATTAAAACCACACATTCCCAGACAGTATAAATATATGGTTGCACTAACATTAATACACATCACCACTTTAGGCATGATCCATTTATGATAAACTAGCTAAGTGGTTTGTATTAATTATTTGGTCATTAGCATACTTCATCTGTTTGATGAACAGATATTTTAGGTTTGATGAACCTATATATATATATATATATATATTTTCAAGCGTAGTAGACAAGTTTTATTATAGAAAGCACAGAAAGTAAAGCATAGGGAAAAGAGCAGACTTCCTCCAGAGTGGGGGAAGGGGATAGAGCCCATGAACCTATATTTTAGAACACACAAAATACATTTTACATTTTTACTTAAAAGAAATATTTGAACTTTTTCTCATTTGATTCATTTTGCTTAGGATTGCTTGTCACCTTGAGTTTTGTCTTCTTCAAAGATGCCAGCAATAATTGTAACATAGGAGAGTCTGAACTTTTTCAACTAGTGTTATATAGATATTTTTTGATGTTCATGACTTAGACCTAGTAATGTTTCATGGTCAGTGGTATGAAACATAATCAATAGACAGTAAAAGCTCATGTCTTATTTATTATGTCCTTTTAAAATTTGAGTTAATTTTACTCAGAAATATGAAATAATGTGGTTGTAATAAGGGAATTTTACTTAATCATCTGCCCCCTAGTTATTTACAGCATTATCATCTTGTCTATAATAATAGCTCTCAAACTTCCTTGTTCCTATCGAGAGGTTTCAAACTGTTGGGTGTGGATGTGTTTGAAAAATTTCAATTAGTGTCCAACAAATAAAAACTCAGTGTTTCCTTTTTTTCTTTTTTCTTTTCCAAAGAGAGGGAGGGAGGGAGGTGGGGGGGAGATAGAGATAGAGATAGAAAAGGACAAAATCAATTTTATTTAGTTTTTCACGTGGCTTTCGTTGCTCCGACACTTAGTTGTGTATGTGGTGCTGGGGTTCAAACTCATGTCCTCACACATGCCAGGCAAGTGCTCCAACGGCTGAGCCACTGCTCCAGCCCCATATACTGTATATTTTCACAACTTTCTATATTCTTTCTGCTTGGAATTACTTTGTACTTTTCTACATGGTGAATCTATTCATTAATATAACAATGCTAAAAACCACCTCCCCTCTGAAATATCTTTTCCATTCCCCAGGTATTCTCATCCCTCCTGTGGTTTCAAAACTACTAACTCATATATCCATACCTTTATTCTAATACTTAGGTACTCTAATACTTTATATTGTGTTGTCATTGTTTTCTTGCATACTTCTGTCTTCTGTTAAGAGAGTGAGAGTACATAGGTTAGGATTCATGTCATTCTTATATTCATAGTGCCTGCTACATTAGATGCATAAAGATGTCTCGCAGATTGGACTCTTTCGCTTTTCTAATTCCTTATTATTATTTTTTTTTCTGTAGATAATCTGCTGGGAATTTCTTGGGTTGACAGCTCTTGGATCCCCATTTTGAACAGTGGTAGTGTCCTGGATTACTTTTCAGAAAGAAGTAATCCTTTTTATGACAGGACATGTAATAATGAAGTGGTCAAAATGCAGAGGCTAACTTTAGAACACTTGAAGTAAGTTATTTTAAGAAGGTGGAACTTTGCCAACTGGAGATTTTGCAGTGAACAGTTCTTTCAAGCTGTGGATTGTGAAGTGCAGTGTGGAACTTGGAAGAAAAACTGAAATTTTTGAGTTTGTGTAAATATGACATTCAAGGAAATTATTGTCACTTATAACTTAGAATTTTTTTCTATTTAACTTCATAATGTCTACTTAGAAGAATAACTGAAGTTTAGATGTTGCTGTGATGAGTGGTTTTAGCAATGAAACTGTTCCTTTCAACCAGACAATCATGATTATTGTCCCCTTTAAATCTAATTTGATGTTTTATGTCTGGTTTGTAATAGATTTTTCTTTATACAGCAAATAAAATTTTAGTAAACAGAAGAACAAGAGTCTTTAGACTTAGGATGCAAAGTAATTAAGAATTTATTGCTATTACAATTATTTCTGAAATTATGTAATTCTGCATGTTACCAAAATATTAGGGGGAATGGGTTTGATGAAATTAAATTTCTATGGCATTTTAAATGGCTTGTTTTTGTCAGCTATTAAGGCAATATATTGTTGGTTTTAAACAATGTGGCACGTCAAAAATGTGTTCGGAGTGAAGATAGAATTTTTGATTTTCTGGGTAAAATATACAGTTGAGCCTTCTTGTTTATTTTTGTAATATATGTATATTTATAGGTCTTATTGATCAGGAAGCATCATAATATTTTGAATGCCCTTTTGAAAAAGACACTCTTCGGTCTTTTCTGGCTGCCAGGATTTAAATTCATGGTGAATTTTTGTAGAGAAATTTTGTTGCTTAAAAAAATAAATCTTACTTTATATATTGCCTATCTGGGAAAATGGCCAGTTTTATTTGACTGCCAGATTTTAATACCAAACATTGGCAGTTTTAATCCTATTTAAAATGTTGCTGCACTTTTAGAAAGTAATTTGAATGTCCTTCCAAACTGTAGACATTCACAGATCTCTGGGTTTCTGTATGTTCTAGTCAGATGGTTGGAGTTGAGTACATCCTCTTACATGCTCAAGAGCCCATTCTTTTCATCATTCGGAAGCAGCAGCGACAGTCCCCTGCTCAAGGTAAAATGTGTAAACTTCCGGCATTATTTTCTTTTAAAAAACCATGGTTTATTTACCCTGACCTGTGTGTTCTCATTGTTTTTTGATTGAGTTCTGTTTGCTGAGTCCCCAAGACCGTATAATATTCAGTTCTTTGCTAGGTGAACCTATCAGACTCAGCGTGTAGTTGTACTCATGGCTAAGACTTGTTATGGCTACACAGTAAGCATGAACAGCCAGATTAATAGTGGAAATCAGGTAGGCTCTTAGGAATCTGTGTAAATTTTATCTTGTGCTTTCCTTCTTATGAGGAACCACATCAAGTGTGTGCACTCCATTCAGCAGTGAGATACAGTCACGTTTATGTGTCTCCTCAGAGAAGCCGGTTTGAGACTCAGATCCAGATTTTTTTTTTTAAGAGAGGGACAGTGAGAGAGAAAGAGAAAATCAATTTTATTTAGTTTTCGTTGCTCTGATACTCTGTTGAGTACATGGTGCTGGGGTTTGAACCTGGGTCCTCGCATGTGCCAGGCAAGCGCCATAACTGCTGAGCCACTGCCCTAGCCCCCCAGAATTTTTTTTTGAGGATTCATCATATAGGCATCCTCCACAGAATTTGAGACTCCCAGAAGGAAATCAGGTACTGTCCATTTTGTGTGGGTAGACTGGTGCAGCAGGCATAACTTACTACTTAGGAGACTTTAAAAATCCCTTTTCCACTGGTTGTGTGTGTGGACACTGGGACTTTTGCAACATGCTCAAGGACAACTCTCCAAACACTAATAGAGAGGGAGGCTAGATAGTGTTAGATACCCTCATCAAGACATTGAGAAACAACTCTTAGTATTGATTTCAGAGAGTGGTTTGCTAAAGAAATTGTGGTTCCAGAATCCAGATTTATTTTATTTTCAAAATGGAGGAATTACAGAGATCAAGAGAGCTTTAGAAGAAAGGCAAGACCGTGTGAAAGAATTCAGGGTATAGAAGCTACACAGAATGGCACAAGGCTGAGTAGCAGCTATTGTATTCCTTAGGACACAGCCCTGTAGCAAAGTTTTGGTTTAAAGTTAGGTTGACTGACTGTAGCATTGGCAGTACTTGGAAGCTTGTTAGAAATGTGCTATGCCTACCAAATAAGAATTTCATTTTAACAAGCTCCAGATGCACATTAAGCTGATTTAATGTGATGCAGATGTACTTGTTTGACAAGCATTGCTATTGGGTAAGAGTTGACATACTTTTTCTGTGAAGGGCCGGACAGTAAATTCTTTCTCTCTCTCTTTTTGTATTGAGGATTGATTGAGTTCAGGGGTGCTTTACCATTGAGCTACTTCCCTATCCCTTCTTATTTTTTTATTTTGAGACAAAGTCTCACTAAGTTGCCAAGGCTGGCCTAAAACTTAGTCTTCCTGCCTCAGCCTCCTGATTTGCTAGGATTACAGGCCTGTGCTACATGGCAAAAGTAAATTCTTTAGGCTTCATGGGCCTTAGACTCTGATATTCAACTATTACCAAAGCAGCTATAGATAATATTTAATATGGCTATTTTCTAGTACCACTTTATTTACACAAACAGGAATTGCCAAACCTTGCCTTAAAGCTTAATATAGGGAAAAGTCGAATTTTAGTTGCTTTTTGTGTGAAAATATATCAGTTTGTGTTCATAAACACTTTTTACCCCTCTGCTTTAGTTATCCCACTGGCTGATTACTATATCATTGCGGGAGTGATCTATCAGGCACCAGACTTGGGATCAGTTATCAACTCCAGAGTGGTAAGTGTCTTCACATTATATAAACAAACACAAAGGAGAACTTTGAATTTAGCTTCCAGTCTTCCAGGAATCGAGCAGGAACTGTTCTGCCTTTTGTAAGTTGGTTGAAAGTACTGACTGTTAGAATGTCTTGAACATTGTTTAGTAAGGCCACATCAGTGCTGATATGCACAGACTCCACATCCATGGATTTGCCCACCGTAGAAGGAAAGTACTCAGAAAAAAATGCACCTGTCCTGACCACATACAGACTATTGTCTTTTCAAACAGCACAGTGTAGTAACTATTTACATAGCATTATATTAGTTCTTACAAGAGATGATTTGAAGTATATAGGAAGGGGTATGTAGGTTATATGCAAATTGTACCATTTTATATAGGGAATTTGAGCATACATGAATTTTGTTATCTGTGGGAAATCCTGGAACCAGTTCTGTACAACTCCAGTTACATAGTGATTTAACTCTGAAAATTGCTGTAATATTTTGTGACTATTTACTTTTGGAAAGTTTTGGTTGACTTAGTAAGAAATTTAGACTTTGTTTTCTTATTACAAGCTTACTGCAGTACATGGCATTCAGTCAGCTTTTGATGAAGCTATGTCATACTGTCGATATCATCCTTCCAAAGGATATTGGTGGCACTTCAAAGATCATGAAGAACCAGGTAGGTAGAACACCTAGACCCTTGTAAAATGGTTCTTGATCCTCTGAGGATGAAATTCCTTTCTTTTAAATTCCTTTCTTTTTTGGGGGGTACTGGGTTTGAGCCCAGGGGTTCTCTATAGCTGAGCTATGTCTCTTCTTTTATTTTGAAATAGGGTCTCATTGATTTTTGCTGAAACTGGCCTTGAACTTGTGATCCTCCTGCCACAGCCTCCAGAGTTGCTGGAATTACAGAAGTTGTTTTCTTTAGGACGATGGCTATTAATGTTTTCTAGGTGTGCTTTACTTTTTCATAGGTGAAGATATTGTTCTAGCTGTGATTTGTGTATTAGATGTGGTAATAATAACTTTCATATAGAAACAGATATAAATATAATCTGTTAGAGAGCTGATAATCTTTGTGAAGGTAGTTCAAGGTTTTAAAGTATTTTGAGCATTGAAAGAGGAAAAGCAGTGATGAAGAATAAACAAAGATATTTCCTACTTAATGTTTGAGTCATTTTGGAATTTGGAACCCTTTATTCTCTAGTCTTCAAAGTAGGGATTTAGGGAGTTGAGGGGTTGTTCTTAAAGTCCCATTTCCAGATGACCAGGCTGTTTTCTGATTGTTCTGTGTTATTATCTGTCATGCTATCAGGTCCCCTAATAGCCATGGCTGCTAATCTGCTACTGTTCTTGTGATCTTCAGCTTTGTGTTGCTTTGATGAAAATATCCAATATGAACAACTTACAGTAAAAAAAAGTTTATTTTGGCTCATGGTTTTAGAGATTTAGTCCGTGATTAGCCAACTCCATTGCTGTGGACCCAAGGTGAGGCAGAAAGAACATCATGGGTGAGGGCAGTGGTGGAGGAAAATTGTTTATCTCATGGCTGCAGAGAAGTGGAGAGTGAGGAGGGGCTGCAGGAGAGATGAAACCTTTCAGGGCTTTCCCTCAGTAACCCACCTCCTCTAGCCAAGCCCCACCTGTGTACAGTTACCACAAGGTCAGTTCACTCAAACTGTGATGGACTGTTCAGGTCACAGCTTTCACAAACTGATCATTTTACCTCTTAATATTCCTGCATTAATGCAGGAGCTTTTGGGGGACACCTCATATTCAAACTGTAACACTTTTTCACCATATTTTACCAGAAAAACCTACCCCCAGAAATGTGATTATAGTGGTATTTTTATACCTGGCATCTCTTTCTCTGAGCATGACAACTTGGAATACATTACAAGTTGTCATACTCACACAAGGAAAGATAGCCTTTATATAGAATTCAGACCTTTAGAATGGTCTTTCAGATACAGTTATTTTGATTCTTAATTGTAGGTGCAGACAACAACATTTGATGTTGGAAAGTTTGCCTTAATTGAATAAAGTTGGCAGAAGGTCTGTTTTCCCCTACTTTAAGAAGTTTGGAATGACACTTACCTGGAACCCTTCTTTGAGAGACAGTTCTCCAACATTCTCACCCATACCAGGGCAAATCCCATATGTGAATAACTTCAGAATTTCTCTTTTAGGTTCTTTCTTTCTTTCTTTCTTAGGACAGTGAGAGAAAGAGAGAATCAATTTTTATTGAGTTTTTCTCATGGCTTTTGTTGCTCTGACACTTAGTTGTGTCCATGGGTGCTGGGGTTTGAACCCATGGACTTGCGCATGTCGGGCAAGCACCGTAACCACTGAGCCACCGCTCCAGCCCCTTTTAGGTTCTTTCTAGTCTTCTTAATATGGGTTTTTTGTTTGTTTGTTTGCTTTTTATTTTTTTCAGTGAATCACAGTCTTTATAATTGAGCATGATAACTTGAATTTGTGAAACATGATAATTCCATTTGTTTTTAGTGTTTTGGAAAAAGACCATATAATATGCTTAAAATACACAAAAATAATTTCAGACCAGTAATCTGGATTATGATTTAGGTAATTAAGCCTTAAAACTCTTTATGTCTACCCCTGTTTACGTGCTGAAACTGGGTATCTTTAGAAGATGTGTATCAGCTTCTTGAATGTTAGATTTGACATCATTTGCCTGCTGGGCATGGTGATGAACCCCTGTAATTCCAGCTACTTGGAATGCTGAGGCAGGAGGATTTCAAATTTGAGGCTAGCCTGGGCAAGTTGGTGAGACCCTGTCTCAAAATCAAATATGAAAAGAACTGGGATACCGCTCTGTGAGAGAGCACACCTGGGTTTGAACCCCAGTACTGCAAAATAAATAAATAAACAAACAAACATTATTTAGGAAAGAGAGAATACTTTATATATGCTGTGATGTTTTGGCATAGCAGCCATTAAAAATAATGTTTGAGCCTGGGGTGGTGGGACATGCCTATAACCCCAGTGACTCAGGAGGCTGAGGCAGGAGGATCACAAGTTGAAGGTCAAACTCAGCAATTTAGTGAGGTCCTAAGCAACTTAGCAAGACCCTGTCTCAGAATAAAAAATAAAAAGGGCTGGGAATTAGCTCAGTGGTAAAGCAGTCCTGAGTTTAATCCCTAGTAAATCTCCCTGCCCAAAATACAGTTTGAATATTTGTAAGAGGGTCAAGATTTAGAAAATATGACACACCAAACTAATTAGGCAATGTTTTGATTTGGATTTCATTTTTTACTAGATAAAGTCAAGCCTAAAGCCAAAAGGAAAGAAGAACCAAGCTCTATTTTTCAGAGACAGCGAGTGGATGCTTTACTTGTAGACCTTAGACAAAAATTTCCACCCAAATTTGTACAGGTAATGACAGCATGTGGCTAATTTTAATTTGACACTTTTTCCTGACATACATGCTTATTTTAAATTGACAACTATTTCAAGTATGACCTAAAATTACTGGTTTTCCTGAATTAGTTAAAAAATTACCTCTGAATTAAAGGAAAGGCATTAGAAGACTAAATGGAGGAAATGGTAAAGGCAGTGAATTTAATACTATTTGGTGTTCCTTATTAAATTTTGCAAACTACGAGACTGGGATATAGATAATGTTCAAAAGGTTGCTGGAATTATAACAGGTAGTGACAAAACTCGAATGTGAAATTCATGCTTTTTTTTTTTTAAACTCTACTTGCTGCCTTTCTAGCCTGATGTAGGTGTCTAATCTCCTTAAATGATAGAATTTTTCTGTAACAAAAAATAGTAGAACATTTGTGTTTGAAGGTTTGGCCTGCTAAAAGGGGGAGGTGGGAGTAATAATAGAGATACACCATATTGGTGTTTAAATTATATGAATTCCATAGTGTGGTTTAGGAGGGGGAAGTTCTAGCAACAATAGTAAATTGACCTGCCATCCTATTAAATGAGGTTTTCAAGTGAAGTGGTTAAGGAATGGATTGTATGAACATGTTATTCTCATGGTTAGTCTTTGTTCTTATGGACCTTTATAGGCTGTACACCCATGATTGTAATATACTATTGTTTTTCAAAGCTATTTACAAGATTTTCAAAGCTAGTTTTAAATTAAATGAGGTTTTTCATACTATGAGATGATTTTAGAGCAGATCTCCCCATCCTCTTTTGCTGACTCTCTTAAGGTGGAGAAATATGTTATTGGTTATGTGTTAATGAAGGGAGCAGAGGATCCAAATTGGAACATAGTACAAGACAGCCAGTTTAGAGCAATCTGGTGAATTAGGCTTGAAAATGGAAAGTGTTCACTGAATAAATGAATGAGTGAAATATAGCTGTGTGTCAGGTGATGAGTGACCAGTACAGAGGTAAGAGGTTAGGTTCGGTTGGCCATTTATTCAGGGAGTATTTACTAAGTAGCCTGAGGGAAGAGCACCTGGACATGCACTGTCCAGTACAGTAGCCACCGGGCACATGTTTTACGTTTTGGATACACAGCTAGTCCAGACTGAGTTGTTACGTAAGTGTAAAACACATACTGGACTTTAAAGACATACCAAAAATGTTTTAGGATATGTTTCATTAAATGAATTATAGAATTTCATCTGTTTCTTTTTAAAAATGTGATCAGAAATTTTAAAATTACATAAGTAGCTTGCATTTGTCACTCGCATTTCTTCTGAATAGTGCTGATCTAGAAAATGGTAATAGAAAACCAGAAAGGTGAAGAGTATTAGTGAACATGTCCTGAGAAACCAGAAAATGCTCAGAGGGCTTACTGTATGTGGTTTTGTTTGTTTGTTTGTTTGTTTTTTTAAAGAGAGAAGGACAGTGAGAGAGAGAGAGAAAGAATCAATTTTAATTGAGTTTTTCACATGGCTTTCGTTGCTCTGACACTTACCTGTGTACGTGGGTGCTGGGTTTGAACCCGTGTACTCGCGTGTGCCAGGCAAGCACTGCAACCGCCAAGCCACTGCTCCAGCCCCACTGTATGTGTTTTTAAAAGGGAAGGGAAGAGTAATGGATTAAGGTCAGAGTAAGAAGGATTTTGTTTGCTATGCAAAGAAATATGGGTTTATTCCTAAAGAACAAGATTCACTATTTTAAACCTGTAACTCATTACCACCCCCATAAATATAGCAGGTTTCCAGCTGTGTTCAGCATTACCTGAAGAATTAAAATAATACCTGTCATCACTAAAGACAAGTCCAACCAGTGATAAATATTTCATATACATATGTATGCGTATATATGTGCTCATACATATATGCATGTGTACACATACATACTTTTTGATAGTGCTGTACATCAAATTCAGAGCCTTATGTGTAGTAGGCATGCACTCTTAACTCTGAGCTACATTCCCAGCCCTGTTATATATTTTTTAAGTCATACTTCAAAGTACTAGTGTAGTAGAATATCCCTTATCTTATCTTCAAGATCATTTTTAGTGACCAGGTGATATTTATATCACTCATGGCAGTAGACATCTATTGGATGTTTAAAAGCAGTTACAGAAATCGATTTCCATGCATGTATGAGTTTGTTGGGATGAACACAAATGCTAAGTATGACTTTAAAGCTCTAATCATAAAACAAACAAACAGACAAACAAAGGCAGTTCTAGGCCAGTAGCGTGTAGTAGCACCCCCTTATATATGGTTTTGCTTTGCGCTGTTTCAGTTATGGTCAACTGTGGTCTCTTAAAGTGCAAAATTGCAGAAATGATTTATAAGTTTTAAATTGCATGCTGTTTTGAGTAGTTTGACTAAATGTTGCTCCATTCTGCTGTGTCCTTCCTGGTACATGAATCATCTCTTTATCCAGTGGATCCATGCTCTCTGCTATTCATCCTTTAGTCACTTAGTCACTATCTTGGATATTGTTGTGGCATCACAGTGCTTATGTTCAGATAACTCTTATTTTACTTTTATATTGGCTGATTGGGTATGCTAAATATAAGCTGTAAAGTGCTTACTTTAAGTGAAAATTCTTAAGGAAGGAAAAAAAATTATATACTGTGATTGCGAAGATCTATGGTAAGAATGGATTTTCTCTGTGATAATGTGAGGAAGGAAAAGAGAAATTTGTGTTAGATTTGCTGTCATATCTCAAACTGTAAGTTATAACAGTACTATACAAGTTAAGATGCAAAAGCCATTAAATTTGTAAGTGAAAGATGTGAACAGTAAACATTTTCTGGTGAACAATAATATCTTGTACCAGAAAACATTGAGTCTTTAGGAAGACCTCAGCAGGGGATCTTCCAAGCCATTTACTGGAAATAAGGAATGTTTATACAGATTTAAGTATAGGTTTGGATTAAAAAATATAAAAATCACAGTAGAGGCCGTTTGCATAAGAAGAACTTGATTACAGCAGATTTGAAGTTGATTTAAGGAGACATCTTGTGAGAAGGCCAACAGTAGTTGGCTGTGTTACAGTGTCCATGTCGTTCACCTCAACTTTATCTTATCACGTAGGGATCATCGCATATCACAAGAAGTGTGAGCATGCTACAATAAGATTTTGAAAAAGAGAGCTGTCACATTCATGTAACTTTTTATAGAGAGAGACAGTGAGAGAGAGAGAGAAAGAAAGAATCAATTTTATTCAGTTTTTCATCTCGTTTTCATTGCTCCCACTTAGTTGTGTATGTGGTGCTGAGGTTCGAACCTGGCTCCTCATGCATGGCAGGCAAGCGTCATAAGCGCTCCCTCCCCTTCATGTAACTTTTATTAAAATACATTGTTAAAATTGTTAATCTCTTATTGTGCCTAATTTGTAAGTTAAACTATATACTAGATGTGTGTAAGGGAAACAGTGTATGTAGGTATTAGTACTACCTACAGTTTCAGGCCTCCAGTGGGAGTCTTGGCAGATAACTCCATCATGGATATGGGGGACTATTGTAATCATTTTGTACTATAGAAAGATAACTAATGACAGTGTAGAGAATACTTAGGAGACTGAAGTTTGGAGACAAGAAACTTAGAATGAAGAAGGCCTAAATTTATTCTGTGGCCACAGGGTAGAGAAGAGACAGATTCAAGAGATATTTGAATTAGGATTGCTTTAATTTGGAGGTTGGCTTTGGTGAGATGGATTGGCATTAAGGGTGATTTGTTGTTTCAGACTAGAATTAGATTCTAGGTGTTGATTGTTGATCAAAATTCAGAATATAGAAAAAGCAATAGATTTTTGCTGAAATATAGTTGTTAGGGTTCTGTTTACATTGAACAACCTTCAGACTATTCAGCAGCTAACTTCTGTGTGTTTTGAGATACTACAGGTAGCATTCCTATTTTCTGGCTAGGGGTCCTGCCTTGAATCTTTTGTGCTGTCCTTTTCCGGTGAGCTAGACTGGACATTATTCAAAGCTCAAAGACGGGCTTACATCTTCATACAAAAAAGTGTTACCTTTTAAACATGAAAAATTTTTAAAAAGTATGCAGAAGTAGAATAATGAAAAGTGAGTGACTGACTGGGGATACAGGTCAGTGGTAGAGTGCTTGTGTAGCACTCATGAGACCTTGGTTTCAGTCCCTAGCACCACCACCAAAAAAAAAAAAAAGAAAAGAAAAGAAAAGAAAAATTGAGACTCCCTGGAACTTGTTACCTTGCTTCAACATTTACCAAACATGGCCCTGGCCCATCTTGTTTTGTTTTCTCTTCTACCACTTCTTTTTTCCCAGTTATTTTCAAGGCTTCTGATGCATAGGGATGTTGTCCTTATCAAGGGGTGCTCAGGAGAATATTGAAGTCTTGCCTGCTTCTTTGGTGATCTCCTTTGTCTCTATTTTAACTATTGTTACTGCTGGAAGTTACACGAATACTAAATATAATTTCAGTGGGGTTTTTTATTTTTTATTTTTTTCCATTAATTTTTAAAAATTTTGAACAACCATACAAGTTTTTAACAAAATAATATAAAATGTGTATAGATTCTGGATATTACAATTACCCCCAGAAGTGCCCCCCCAATTACCCTCCCTTCCCCTTCCCACAATATCTCTAAAAAAGGATTATGTTGTATAGCATTATATCTTATCTGGATTTAACACATGATAATAGACCAACTTTCTCACTGGCCAGGGTCTGGTCCCAACCTCCACAGATGAGTGGAGACAATCGACCATTAGTTCTCTGGGTTAAGCTGATTTTACTCAGCATAATTTCTTCCATAGCCAACCATTTATTTTGAGAAATTGTTAGAACACCATAGGATTACTTCAGCTAGGTTTATCCTAAGTCCTTCTCATTATGTCTATTAGAAAGGCGTTCCCATTGTTTTTGCTCATCTCAAACATAATCCACTAGTTTGTTCAGCAGTATTCACTAGAAAACATGAGAGTTTGTTGGGTAGATAATGATTTTATTCCAGTATCTCATAATATTCAGATGGTTCAGAGCTAACTGTATAAAAATTTTCCCATCTCAAATTTTTCACTCCTTTTAATGTTACTCCTTAAGTTCCTCTTCTATTTTAAAGTAAGAAAAGTATTTGTTTCTCCAAATTACTTTAGATGTAAGTTAACAAGATATGTGATATGTGGCTCTGTGTGGAGTTCCCCTGCTCACTCCCATATTTTGGTGATTTGCTAGACTCACAGGAACTGTCGTATAGTTGTACTCAGTGGCTGAGATTTATTACTGTGATATGGTATAGATACACAGCCAAACATAAAGGGAAAAGATAAAGGTGGAGTGTTGAGGATTATGTGTATAGGCTTCCTTGTACTTTTCCCTTTCCATGGGAAGTTACACAGAATATACTTCTTTCTCAGCAACAAAAATGCAGCAACATGTGTATGGTATTTCTGCCTTGGGAAATCTATTAGAGATTCAATGCCCAAGGGTTTTGTTTTTGTTGTTGTTTTTTAGGGGTGGGGAAAAGGAAGGGTTCTGTAGGTATATTCTATTCCCTCTGTATTACACATACTAAAATTCTACAATTTCTGAAGGAAAGTGGATATTTAGCATAAACTACAATGTGCAAATAGTCTAGGCACAGTGAGCCACTGTTAATAAGTAAAAATGATGGGAACCCTTCCCAAATTTGAGTTCCTAGTTACCAACCAAGGTCCACCCTTGCAAGCAGCCTTTTCTGAGGACAGCAGTCTTAGGCTTTCTGCTTTCCGTGGTAACCCTTTTCTTTACAGTAGATAACAATATGGAACTCAGCTTTTGGTCTTGTTTAGTGTAGATGTTTATAATGTTTTCCATTGGGGTAGGTAATTTGGCAGTTAGCAATTGAATCTGTAGCATGTGACACCGGAAAAATTTTGTAGTCTTGACTCTTGGGAATAGGTAAGATAGTTTTGGGAGAGCATCTAAATTCAGAAAGAAATTTAGAAAACAGATAAAGGCATTTACCTTAGAAATCAAGAGATGATTTTTTTTTTTCTGAGATGACATGGAAGCATGTAAAGATACTTATAAGAGTGTGTGTGTGTGTGTGTGTATTTTTTTCCTACATTTTGATTTTTAATGATACAACCGCCACATGCCTTATGCTCATAGGAAAATATCTCTTTTCTCTGCTTAGTTCCCCTGCTTGCCAACTTTAAGTCAGAGAGTTCATCCAAACTTTATTTTTCCTTATAGTTTGTCTTTTTAAGCCTCTGGAATCTTGAAAGGCTCTCTTATTTCCTGTCATTGGATTCTATTTAACTACTTTTTTTTTTTTTAAAGAGAGAGGGACAGTGAGAGAGACAGAGAAAGAGAGAAATAACTTAATTTAGTTTTTCGCATGGCCTTCGTTGCTCCAACACTTAGTTGTGTACGTGGTGCTGGGGTTTGAACCCAGGTCCTCACACTTGCTAGGTAAGCGCCGAAACCGCTGAACTACCGCTCCAGCCCACTTAACTACTTTTTGATAAAGCATGTAACATGCATGTTAAAGCAGAGGGATTTGTTAGATGTTCAAGGATTTTTATGCTTGATTATTCTGTTCTAGTTTTAGATTTGTCTTTTCAGGAATGGAGTATAAGAAGTAGAAAATGACAGATTTACTTTGTATGGTACATGAACAGTAATTTTTCTTTGTAACGCAATTTGGATGGAGGTGTCATTTTAATAAGACTTATTAAGTCACAAAGAAAACTTTGCTAACCTGACCTGTTTTCTTCTGTTTTCTCTTTCTCTCCTCCTTGCTCCCTGTTTTCTAAATTATAGCAAAAGTCTGGAGAAAAGCCTGTTCCAGGTAAGGATCATCTGATATTCTTATTAAACTTGAGATAGATTAAACAACCTGTTTAACTCAATGGCAATGGCAGCATGTGAGATGGGCCATGGTTATTTTGTCCTGGACTCTCCCATTGTGGTTTGTGACTCCTAGTCTTTGAGATCTGCGGAGCTGCCAGCAGGCGATGCATTTTTTTTTTTTTTTTTTTTTTTTTGAGAGAGAGAGAGGGAGGGACGGAGAGAGAGATAATCAATTTTATTTAGTTTTCATATGGCTTTTGTTGCTCTGACACTTCATTGTGTATGTGATGCTAGGGTTCAAACCCACATGCTTGCGCGTGCCAGGCAAGCACAGTAATAACTGCTGAGCCACCGCTCCAGTTGCACCCTACATGGTGCATTTGTGGTAGTGATACTGGTATTTAAAAGATGAATTTTGGTGGAAAGAGTAAGTATTGAGGTGGTGTGAGGAAGACAGGGTTATTTGAGGTGGATTTTTCGTTGAAAACAGGTATTGAATAGTCAGTGGAATTGATAGAATAGTTATATATGTTGTTTATACATGATGTCTTATTTTAATGCCACATGTTCTTGTCTAGTGTTGTAAATTTCCTTGACTTAATAATAGGCTGTTAGGTTTATAACTAGAGCTTCTTTAATACATCTGCCCGAGGAAACAGACAAATGTGAAAATTGAGATATACAGTTAAAAATGAATTTGAAAGAGTGAGCCATTCATATTAATCGTTAACTAAAGTTTTCTCATCCTTCTCCCTTCATTCCTCTCCCCCCCGCCAAAAAAAAAATCTGCATTTGCTGTCTAGTGGATCAGACAAAGAAAGAGGCAGAGCCTGTACAAGAAGCTGTTAAATCAGAAGAGAAGGAAACCACAAAGAGTGTCCAACAGACAGTGAGCACAAAAGGTCCCCCTGAGAAGCGGATGAGACTTCAGTGAAGATTGGACAGAGGGAAGCTTGGAAGACTGCTCTTGTCAATTGTTAAACCTCAGTAGACTTTTTTTTAATATCTTATTAAGGAGTTGAGTTATTGTATAATCATAAATGCATATAAAGTAACAATAAGATATGCATATATTCTTAAACCAGAATTACCGTCACATTGCCCACACCCCAGTCTCTTGAATCATCTCTTGAATATAAATGCTTAGGTTATGGTTTTCCAGAATTGAATGATTGCCTAAGTATTATTTGGATCCTCAGAGGGGTAAAGAGACTACTCCATTGTTCGTTGTCTCCCTAGATCCCTCCTTGTACTCTTTCCTTCTCCCCTCCACCACCTATCCCATCCCCCATATCTGTTTTTGTCCTAGATTACGTGTTGCTACACCTTCGCTGGTCTAATCCTCGAGGTTGACTATCTTTCACACAGACCTGGGTCTAGCTCCAGCTGTGGTAGGCTCTTGAGCTTTAAAACACTTGGAAATAGCCATCTCATTTGTATGGAATGGACTTACTGAAGAAAGGATGTTATCCCCATCATGCCTTCTGTGTGAATACTTCCTAAGTATCTTTCATAACTTTTCATGATCTAACTTGAGCAGCCTGCCTACTCACATTTGTACTGGTATACACCTTTAAAGATAAAATAAAGGTATTTGTATATATTGTTTCCTCATGGTTTTTTCCTTCTTTTTGCCATCTGTGAAAATTTTCAGCTTCATTATCTGTTAGAATTTCTCATGTTTTCTTATTTTTTGTCCAACATTCGTTTTAGTGACTGAATAATTCCTCCAGGTGATTATATCTTAGGTTTCTTACTCTGCCTGTGTTACATTTGGAGGCTGCAGTGATTCTGTTTGTGTGTAATGCCTCTTCAATGT
This sequence comes from Aplodontia rufa, assembly GCA_004027875.1. NCBI lineage: Eukaryota > Metazoa > Chordata > Mammalia > Rodentia > Aplodontiidae > Aplodontia > Aplodontia rufa. The sequence goes on from PVKS010019178.1 coordinate 26,310, forward strand.
TTATGTTTATGTTTTTAGGGAAGAATTACAAAGGCACAATCACTAGTCTATATTTATATTGCTCTTAGTCCATATTGCCAAGTTTTTTGTTCTTAGCTAAATTACTTTATATTTTTTTCCAAATCACTTTAAAGTACAGCCTTTAATGTATTATATGAAGTCTGTAATTTCTTGAAATTCTCATCTTGCTCTTGTGAAGAATTGAGTCTACACTTTTAGTACACAGTTCTTCGTCTGTCTACTGAGAAGGATCTGGATATGTAAAATTACCTGACGGACTCCACTACCTCCAGCTGCCCTTGTGAGGCAGCTTCTGAAGAGGTGGCTTCTTCCACGAGCGTAAGGTGCCAGCTGGGTCAGAGCCGACACATTCCCAGCATCAGGACAGCCATCCCAGCTTCCCGCTTCGCCAAGTTATTTTTCTCAAAAGATTTGGAGTAATCACAGAGCAACATATGAAAATACCAGGTTAATCTGTCGCTGAGAATTTTTTTTTATATTGTTAGTTCTAAGTAAATAGTAACAAATGGTGCTTCCTTATTTAAAGTTTTGGAACAATTTCCCATCTTTTCTGTTTTTATGAAATGTCTCTTTCTGAGATTTTTTTCTTAGCTTTTTATTTTGATAAAATATCAAATGTATAGGAAAGTTGTAAGAATACTACCAAGAATTCCTATATATACCATTACCCCAATTCCCCATATAACAACATATTCCATATTTTGTCCTTTAGATTCTCTTCCTGTCTCTCACTCTTGCTGTCACTTGCTATTGTCTATGTATTTGTGTATTACATATACACACACTTTTATTTAGTTTTTGCAGTCAAATCAAACATTTATCAAGTACAGTTGTCAAAATGAAAGTGGTCTGTGGACCTTACATCTTGTCAGTGGTGCAAGTAATACTGTTTACAGCAAAACAGAATCCTGGATTGTGCATTGGATTTAGTTGTTTTGTCTCTTTAGTTGTTTAGTCTCCATTAATCTGGAATAGTTCTTTAATCTTCCTCATTTTTCATAGCCTCAATATTTAAGAATGCAGGGCAATTATTTTGTTAGGTATCTCTTAATCTGAATTTGTTTAATACATTCCTCATGATTGAATTTACTTTAAGTGCTTTTTTTTTTTTCCATGAATATCACAGAAAAGATGCTCATGCGAGCACATGCTATCAGTTTGTCCCATTTCTGGTCATGTTAAATGTTGATCAGTTGGTTAAGGTAGTGTCTATCAGGTTACTATAAAGTTATTTTTCCTTTTGTAAATTGTAGGTATCTTGTGGGGAATTATTATTATTTTTAAAGAGAGGGAGGGACAGTGAGAGAAAAAGAGCATCGATTTCATTAGTTTTTCATGTGACTTTCATTCCTCGGACACCTCGTTGTGTATGTGGTGCTGGGGTTTGAACCCATGTACTCGGTGCATGTCAGGCAAGTGCTGCTGTGACCACTGAGCCACTGCTCCAGCCCTGTGGGGAAATATTTTGAGGCTCTGTAAGTATCTTGTTATTCCTCAAGCATTTCTCCTCCAGTTAGCCTCCATTGGTAGTTCTTCCCTTGTCATTTGTGATTCTCCAAAACAATTGTCTTAATTCCATTTTTCTTTCTGTTTGCTGTCTTTCTGCTGTAAGTAAGAGCTTTCATTTCCCCACTAATTTATTTCATTGTGGACTTGTGGATTTTTATCTTATTCAATGAATTATGTTTCTGTACATTCATTATTTATATTCAGATTCAAGTTGTACCAGGTTGGGTTAATGGGAGTCCCTTCAAGTTGATTCCTGTGTCCTTTCTATATGACCTCATTATTGAGAGTGTTTGCATTTTAGCACAGTAAGATATTCCAGGTTCATCTCAATCTTGCAGTCAGACTTGTCTGAGGATTCCTGTTTATTTTAGAGCGCCTTTGGAAATCATGATGTGTATTAGGTGTGCTCATTGCTATTGGGTTATCATTATTTCTAGGCTGTCTCAGTTGACAAGAAGAACAAAAAGTACACACACACACACACACACATAAGAGAATACACATATATCACACACACATCTTTATCTGTCTGTCTAGATTAAAAATCATCATCATACACGCTGATGCCTGACCTAGTGATCAATTTGGAGAACTGACATTTAAACAGCTTAATCACAGACACGATATATTTTTTGATTAGTTTAGGTTTTCTTTATTCTTTCTCAGCAAAACTTTGCATTTTAAAAGTATACCTTTTATACATGTTTTGTTAAATTTATCTCTGTAGAATATATATTTTTAATGCTATTATGAAAGATGTTTAAAATTTTTATTTTATTTTTTAAAACTTCAGTTTGTCTGTCTCTCATGGACATACACTTGGCTTTTGTGTAATGGGCCTGTATCTTATTGTCTTACTAAATTCAATTTTTCTGGTATCTTATTTTGTACATTCCTTAGGATTTTCTATATTTATGATCATGTTATCTCTGAATAAAAAGCTGCGCTTCTTCCTTTTCAGTCTGTATCTCTCTTTACTTTTAAATTGTGGTAAAATATACGTAACAATTTAGCATTTTAACAATTTTAAGTTCACAGGCATTAAGTAGAAATTGTTAATAGAACTATCACAACCATCTTTTTAATCTCAAACTAAAGTGATACGGCCCTTAAACTCCTCTTTTTCTTCCTCCCTCTAGCTCCTGGCAACCACTGTTCTAATTTCTGAAACTGTGAATTTGACTATACCAAGCATTTCATAGAAGTGAAATCAATTTTTAAGTGTCTGGCTTATTTCACTTGGTGTATCTTTGGGATTCATCCATATTGTAGCATGTGTCAGAATTTTCTTCCTGTTTAAACCTGCATTGTGTGTGTGTGTGTGTGCGTGTTCTCACATTTTGCTTATGTATCTGTCAGTTAATGAACATTGGAACTATTTTCACCTATGAGCTATTTAAAAACATTTTTATTTTCAGATAATTATATATCTTTATGGGTATATTGTGAAATTTTTGTATATTTATACATTATATATGATTAACTAAGGATTAGGTTATCCATTGTCTCAAACATTTATTATTTCTTTGTGATGAGAGCATTCAGGATCTCTCTTTCCTGGCTTCAGGTAACCATTATTCTGCTCATATTATGGTGAGATCACATGGTCTTTCTGTGCCATATTTTACTTACATGATCTCCAGTCCTAACAATGATGGCTGCAAGTGACAAGATTTTGTACTTTTCTTGGCTGAATAATGTTCTGTTATGTACATATGCCACATTTTCCTTATCTGTTCATCTGTTAAAGTTCCCTACTATTACTATATTGTGGTCTTTCTGTCCCTTTAGGTCTATTAGTATTTCCTTTCTATACTGATAAACCTTATATTATGTACATGTAAATTTCAGTTGTTTTATGGGCTTACTGTATTAATCACTTTATTATGATATAATATTTTTATTTCCTTTTTACAGTTTTTAGTTGAAGTCATATTTTGTCCCAGTCTCAGTAAGTATAGCTACTCTTGCTTTTTTTTTTTTTCCAGTGGTACGGTCATTCTTGCTGGGCCAGTGCTCTTTCTTTAAGCTGTGTCTCCAGTCCCTACTCCTATGCTCATTTTTCCCCTGTCTTTTCACTGTCATCCTGTGCATGTCCGTAAGTGAAGTGAGTTTCTTGTAGGCAGCATATAACTGGGTCTTTTTTATTTTTTTTAATCCATTCAGCAACTTCGTCTTTTAATGGAAGAATTCAATCCTTTTGCAGTCAAGGTAAATTCATGGTCAATAAGGAGTTAATACTGCAGATTGGGCTTTCTTTTCACAGCTTAATGCATCATATTCTCAGGGACTGCCCACAGGGATTCTTACCCTATCATACTGCCTGGCTTCCCAGGCCTTTCTTTGAAATCTTGGTGGAAGCTACTGTGACCCCCTCACTCTAGTATCCTGCATTCCTGCAAAATCAGTACCACATGGATGATTCCAAGGTCTGCCACCAGCTTGAGCAGTTGTTAGGTCCTCTTGACTATGGCTACGGCAATCTCTGAGTGCCTGGGTAGCTGAGCATGATAAAATGAATCCTGGAGAAACAACTTCTTAGGTACTCCTATGCAAGCAGGGTGCCCCCCATTTTCTCTTAAATGAATTTTCATTTTTATCCCCATGAGCCTATGATGGGTGTGGTCTTGCTAATTTCCTTACATGCCCCCAAGGCATCTATCCTGGTGTCTGTGCCAAGTACAAGCTTTTCTTTAGTGGTGGTAATCTTCAACAGCCACAGTTTTTTGTGTTTTTTGGGGGGGGGGTTTGGTCCTAATCTTACATGTGCTTTTCTGGCCAAACTGAAAGTTTAAACAGATCTTTACTGCTTTCTGTTCCCAATTGTCACAGTAAACTGGGCTAAAAACTGCCAACAATATCCATGCCACTACTGAACGTGCTGCCTTGAAATTTCTTCCACCAGGTTAATTAGTCCATCGTCTTTAATTTTGCCTCACAGAAAGTCTCAACATGTGGGCAAAATATAGAAGTTCTTTGCCAGAATGTAACACTAATGATCTGTAGGCCAATCCCCAATAGAGGTATCGTTCTCTGAAAACTCAGCCGCACAGTCTTTACTGTCTATATTCCTAGTGGCATTCTGGTCGTCTGAGCTCTTGCCAGAATTGCCCGTTAAGCTCTGCTTACAACATTCTTAGGCTTCTCTACCATGCATCTTCAAATTTTTCCGAATTCCTACTGCAACCATTTCCAAAGATTTCTGAACCACATGGTCATGTTAGAGCAACAACCCAACTTCTCAGTACCAATTTGTGTTAGCTTTCTGTTGCTGTGACCAAAATACCTGACTAAAACTACTTAAGAGGAGGGAAATTTTGTTTTAGGCTTATTGTTTGAGAAGTCTCAGTTCATGGTCATTTTTTTTTCTTCAAATGCTTGTTTGCCATTTATTTTTCTTTTGAGAAGTGTCTCTGTGTCATTTGCCTGTTTTTAAATGACATTTTCTGGTTTTGTTTTTTTTTTAGAGAGAGAGACCGAGGAAATCAATTTTTATTCAGTTTTTCACATGGCTTTCGTTGCTCCGACACTTAGCTGTACGTGGATGCTGGGGTTTGAACCCGTGTACTCGCACATGCCGGGCAAGCACCGTAATCGCTGAGCCACCGCTCCAGCCCCATTATCTGGTTTTTTGATGTGTTGCAATCTGTATACCATGGGTATTGATACCTTCCCAGATGTGTAGTTTGTGTATGTTTTCTTCTATTCTGCTGTTGTCCCTTCACTCTGCTGATTGTTTCATTTGCTCTGCAGAAGCTTTTAGTTCGATGTAATTCTGTGTCTAGTTCTGCTTTGTTTCCTGTGCTTTTGGGGTATTACTAATTAAAAAGCGCTGAGGCCAATGTTTTGAAGCCTTTCACTTATGTTTTCTTTTAATACCTTTGTAGTTTTGGGTCTTAGATTTAAGTCTTTGACCATTTGCGTTGATTTTTGTAACTGGTGAGAGATAGTGCTCTAGTTTTATTCTTTCTGTATGTGAATATCTAGTTTCTGTAGCACCATTTGTTTAAGAAGCTGCCCATTCTCTAATATACATTCTTGGTACTTTTGTTGAAAAGTGGTTATAAATATGTGGATTTATTTTTGGGCTCTCTGTTCATTGTACTATGTGTCTGTTTTTATGCCAGTACTTTGATGTCTTGGCTGTTGTAGATTGTAGTATCCTTGAAAACAAGTGTTAAGGTGACTCTAACTTTGTTCTTCTTACCCAGAATTAATTTTGCTATTCTGGGTCTTTTTCAAGTTCCTACATTTTTTAGGAGTGTTTCTATTTCTGTAGAGAATATAATTGGGATCAGTTATATATTTTGATCATATATTCCTATTGAATTTTCCTATTGAATTTTATATTAAACACATGCTCTATCTCTTACTACTTTATCTTTTCTGCTATTAATTTGGTTTCTACAGATTTCCTTTTGAAGATATAATTTGTGAAGAATTTCAGATATTTTGAATTATAGGTTACTGCCTCCTAATTAAGAGTTGAACCTGACCCACAAGAACATGTTGAGATTTGATTCCAGTCTGTATGTAGAGCCATTAGGTGTATGTCTTGAAGAGACTAGGCCTCCTCTGCAGGGTAAGTTCCCCACCTGAGGCATTACAGGGTCCCAAGCTACAGGTGGCTAGATTTCTCTGAAATCTAGTCCAGAGCTCTTTCACTGGTAAATGTGACTGAATCATCCAAGTCCCCCTGGAATTTTCATTTCAAATCCCAAAGTTTTCTCCTTTTCTGTTAGTGATCTAACTTTCCAGTTAGTGTCAGGAAATATATGTTTAACTCTCGTTGTGATTGTGCAATCCTCACAATATTTTGATCTCTAATGAGGTGGTCCTGTGACTAAAACAACGAAGAGATTCTTTTAGGTCCATCATTATAAGCTCTCTGATCTGAGAATATATGGTCTTGGATCCATTGTCATCCAGTTTAGTTAAACCCAGCTGCCCCACCCCTTAGTCCTTGAGGTACTTAAAGTCATCATCATGGCAGTCACCTGGTCCTCCTACACACTTGTAACTCCATCACAATGAAGACTGAGTGCTAATTTATTTAATTGTGATGCCACTCCATGCCCATTCTCTATTGGGTGGGAGTTCAGTAGTGTGTTTAAGGCCATGGACCTATCCAAACCAATCCCAGATGCCCACTTCTCTTTCTTTCTCTCTCTTTCTCTTAGAATCAGTCCTGGTACCAGGTGCTGTGTCTTAAGACCCAGTCCAGAACAGAGAAACCCACCAAGAGAAATTATAATAGGAGGTTTTTGAAAAGGTATTAGAGGACTAAAATGGTTAGAACACTGAGGTACAGGAGGTAGGATTTCTTAAAAGGAGCTACATCTCCAAGAAGGGGGAAACAGAGGGATGAGCTTTGGGTTGTGGCAACCTAGATGCTTTTATAGTGGGGCTCATAGATTTGGACCTGAGCTGTGGAGGAGAGGGCATTGCTTATGTGATGCTGGTCATTTGGGAACCCAGGAAATGGGTGTTGTGCAGCTGATAGCTGGGCCTTATAGAAAGGGATGCTGAGATAGTGCTGGTACCTTAGGGGCTCGGGAGAAGGAATCAGATCTGAGGGAGGGAGGGTGCTACACACTTGGAGTTGGTATCAAGGCTATTTGTGGCATGGCCTGATAGAGCTGGTAGTGGAACGTCAGAGAAAGGGACACTGTCAGACTGTGGGTTGCCCAGGGGACTGAGGATGTCCTGGTATGACAAGTTCTCAGGCTTCTAAGGAGGGAACACTGCTGACTCTGGTACTTTTGAAGGGGCTTGATGAAGCTGTCTCTGCATTGGTGACATTAACCAAATATCACCACCAGAGGAAAGAACCATGGCTGGAAGTACACAGCGAGAATCAGCAAGGCGATAGGTTATATTTGTCTTTTAGGAAGTATTTTTGCCAGGCTTTGTGGTGTGGTTTTTTTTGTTTGTTTTGTTTTTTCTTTTTTCTTTTTTGTGTTTTTTTTTTTTTTTTTTTTTTTTTTTTTTTTTTTTTTTTTTTTTTTTTTGTATTTTGTCTCCCTCTAGCGTCCCTCTAGGCAAAACTCTTTAGGAAGCCAGTTTACTTTTGAGGAATATAATGTTTAGAATATCTCTAGCTTAACAGGTTGAGTATAAATTTTAGGTTTGTAATTTAGAAAATATTTGATGATCAGTATAATAACTCTTAGCTTTGTGGTGACAGGTAATAGCAAGTTACATTTATGTGTGTGAAACTGCCTGGTATTTTGGTATTTTCTACTATATTGTGTTTCATTTACTTATGGCCTCCTAAATGGATTTCATGACCCAATATGGTGTGTGATCCATATTTGAAAAATACTGAAATAGGTTATGACTAAATGGAAGCATGGTGAAAAATGGGCATTTTGAGGAGTTTGAAATAGTTCTTTGAAGTAGAAAAAACAATGATTGAGGTAGGAGATTCTTGTGGTGTTTGAAGTTTTAGTCATGTCAGAGGAGGCTCTGGTTTGGACCCCCATTCATGTGATTCATGGGAATGCAGTGTTCCTTCGGGACTTGTCTTTGGAGTATTGTACTGATGCCAAAGACTTGTCTATCACAAAGATTCCCTGCAATAAACTTTTCTGTGAACCTCATACTTTTAACAATGTGTGATATGTATTCTGCATGAGCCTTTCATAATCTTTCAGTTTACCCATTTCCATCTTATTATCCAAAACTCTGATAAATACCAAGAGGTATTTATGAAGAAGAAATCTGGTGATTGGATTTCATCTTTGTCAAACAATGCCTTCCCTAAGAGGTTTCCTCTGGCGGCCACAGTTTCCTCTGCAGCATTGGTTCTGGACCTAGATGGTTACATTGCTTTCTTGACTTTCAGTGCATAGACTACTGGTCGTGCTCTGTACTGATCCCAGTTATTTCCTTATATACTACACTTAGGTCACAGTAGGTGGCAGCAATGTGTCTCCAAGTTTGTTTTAACTTTGATTTTTAAATATTAAGCACATCTTTAATTTAGCATTCAAGTGAAAGTCAGTAAATGACCAAAATTAGCTTTTACCTGAAAGGAAATTTGTTTTCAATGGTAGTGAGGTTTTAAGGTCCACTCATTGTGGTCTTAAGAACTTATTAATGAACTCTAGGTTGAAGCTCCTTAAGGCTGATTTCTTTGGGAAACTGATGTTGAAATGGACATATCCAGGTAACTCATCAGTCATGTGAAAACTGGAATTGAGTCTATATTGCCTTGACCAAAATGAGCCTCTTCAGATTTAGAACTTCAGGCTGGTGGACTATTTGGAGAGAAGGCTGTTGTCTCCAAGCTGTGGTTGAAGGCAACTGGGCTGTATGCCCTGTCCCCAAACTACTTCTCCCATTACCGGTTACCCCATTGGTATGTCTTCTTTGTTTTGAACATCCAAAGATAAAAATTTGTCATTTGGAGAAGATCTTCCAGTACTACTGAGCCCTTAAAGTGAAGCTTTTTGACTTCTAACTTAAAATTGGGTGTATATAATTTGTCTGTAGATAGGAAAGGGGAGATAAAGCAAACTGCTTGAATAAAATAAAAGTAGCAAAAAATGATGTGTTTTGCTTGGATCATTCACATGTTTGCTGAAGGTGTGGAGTGCCAGTGTTTTTTGGGTAGCAGAATAATTTGGGTAAGATGTATCTTTCTCCTCTCCTCTCCTTTCCATTCTCCCTTTTCCCGCTCCCCTTGTCTCCCTCCCTCCTCCTCTCTCTCTCTCCCTTTTTCTCTCCACCCCCCTCCACCAGGGATTGAACCTTGGGGTGCTTAACCACTGAGCCATATCCACAGCCCTTTTTACTTTTTTAAAAAAATATTGTTGAGATCAGGTCTAAGTTTTTTGAGTCCTCACTAAGTTGCTGAGGCTGGCATTGAACTTGCACTCCTTCTGCTTCAACCGTCTGACCCTGTGGGATTACAGATGCGTGCTACCATGCCTGGCAGATATATCTTTTCAAAATGGAAAATTTCTTTAAATTTTACATATTTAAAGAACAGAGTATAAGGCTGGGGATATAGTTTGTGATAGAGCACTAGCCTAGCATGTGCAAGATTCTGGGTTCATTCCAAACACCACAAAACAAACAAACCCAGTATATAATGAATCTATGTATCTAACATCCAGATTTGACAATTATCTGCCTATGTCAAATCTTACTATTTATGTATGTAGGAATGCCTACGTACATACATACATATATGTGTGTGTATATATATACATATATATAATAATCAGAGAATCCCGTGCATTTTATTATTTCAAATTGGGTCCCAATTCAAGAATCACTTTAGCTTCACTTTCTTCTTTTTCTTTCCCATCTTTCCTGTTCTACCCACCCCATCCCAGCTCCTTTTATTTTCACTTTCAGTACTGCAACTCTAATGGTCCAACTCCACCAGACACAGATCCATAAAAATCAGTCCTGCTCTGAAGAGCCAGACCAGCAGCAGTTCCTCATGCTCTGCCTTTTTCTCTGGACAGATGGCTCATAATGACAGTTCTGTAATGGCCGTGGGTGAGACCCTGATGCACATCAAGGTCACTTTTCTACTGTTTTGGCTGGGGATTGCTCTATCCATTCCTGGCCTTTTCCAGGCCAAACCCTCCCAGCATTTTATCTCCCCAGAAGTGGTGATCCCCTTTAAGGGGCAGAGGTACAGAGGCTCTAGGGTGGCTCTCCTATAGTGTGCGGTTTGGAGGCCAAAGACATATTGTCCACATGAAGGTCAAGAAGCTGTTGGTCTCTCCACACCTCCCTGTGCTCACTTATACAGAGCAGCAAGTCCTTCATCAGGACCAACCCTTTGTCCAGGATCACTGCTATTATCATGGTTATGTGGAGGGGGTCCCTGAGTCCCTGGTTGTCCTCAGTACCTGTCCTGGGGGCTTTCAAGGAGTGCTGCAGATAAATGAACTTGCTTATGAAATTGAGTCAGTTAAACTGTCTGCTACATTTGAACACTTGGTATATAAGGTAGACATTGATGAGACTCAGTTCCCACCTATGGGATGTGGGTTAACAGAAGAGAAAATAGCACATCAATTGGAATTGAAATTGTCTTATAATTTCACGCTGAACCAAAGTTCTTGTGTGGGCTGGTGGACCCACTAGCGGTTCTTGAGCTAGTAGTGGTTGTGGACAATGTTAAATTTCTTTTCTCCCAGAGTAATGTGTCAATAGTGCAGTTTGATGCATTTAATGTTGTCAGTATAGTGGGTTCACATTATTACCCTTTGGAAGTTGATATAATTTTGACTGGGATTGAGATCTGGAATACAAGAAACCTGATTTCTACCAGTGTTAACTTAGATCAAGTTGTGGAGGATTTTGCACTTTGGAAGCATTTTCAACTTGCCCACCTGCAACATGATGTTGCCCATCTTTTCATAAAAGAATTAAATAGCAAAAAGTTGGTGTTGCCTATGTTAGAGGAATATGCCAGAATTCTTTTAGTTCTAGAGTTGATGTTTTTGTAGACAAGCACTTAGCTCTTTTTGCAATTATTGTGAGCCATGAGCTTGGTCATAATTTGGGAATGCTGCATGACGCTAAATGGTGTGTGTGTGTGCGCATTAAAGTGGTGCATAATGCATGCCTACAGAAAGATGTCACATAAATTTAGCAATTGTAGTTATGCCCAATATGGGAATTACATTGCAAATACTGGAACATGTATTTATCCTCCTCCATATGTAGGAAATATCCTTAGATTGAAGTACTGTGGGAACCTTGTAGTTGAAGAAAGAGAGGAGTGTGACTGTGGAACCGTACATCAAGTGCACAAAAGATCCCTGTTGTCTGTTTAACTGCACTTTGAGTCCTGGAGCTTCTTGTGCTTCTGGAATTTGTTGCAAGGACTGTAACTTTATGCCATAAGGGACTTTATGTAGACAACAGGATGGTGACTGTGACCTCCCAGAGTGGTGCAATGGGACATCCCACGAGTGCCCAGATGATGCATATGTGCAGGATGGAATTCCCTGTACTGACAGTGCCTACTGCTATGGAAAGATTTGTAATAGCCATGATGTGCAGTGTAAAGAGATTTTTGGCAAAGATGCAAGGAGTGCGTCTCAGTGTTGCTACAATGAAATCAACCCAAGGAAATGGTTTTGGGCACTGTGATATTGTAGGCACAATATATACCAAATGTTTCACCCCTGATATCATGTGTGGAAGAGTTCAGTGTGAAAATGTGAGCAAAATTCCTGTTCTCAAAGGACATTCTACAGTGTATCCGTTTCACTTCAATGATAACACTTGCTGGGGCACTGATTATCATTTAGGGATGTCCATACCTGATATTGGTCTAGTAAAGGATGGCACATCATGTGCTCCAGGAAAGATCTGCATCCGCAAGTAGTGTGCCAGTATTGTTCAGCTGCCACAAGCCTGTCAGCCTGAGACCTGCAAGATGAGGGGGTCTGCAATAATAAGAAGCACTGTCACTGCAACTGTAAATGGCCACCACCTGACTGTATGAACAAAGGCTGTGGAGGCAGTGAAGACAGTGGTTCACCACCTGTGACCTGCCAGAAAGATTTAAACGCAACTGGAGATGCGACTGGAATGGGGGCCAGGGGTCATTATGGCTCTTTATTCTTTTTATTGTTTTAATTTTTTGCTGCCTCTTTGCGTTTTGTAAGGGATTCAAAGAAGACGACATTGGAAAAAAGAAAAGAGAGAAAGAAGTTGAAGAAAATGAGGAGGAAGAAGTTGAAAACTAAGGCTCATTCCATTGAAATGATCTCTAATTTTTCTTTTTTTATTAATTTTTTTTATTTTTGAGCAACCTTACAAGATTTTAACAAAATAATATAAAATGTGTATAAAATGTGAATATATTCTGGATATTGCAATTATCCCCAGGAGTGCCCCCCCAATTACCCTCCCTTATCCCTCCCTTCCCCTTCCCATTATAACTCTAAAAAAAGTATTAGATTGTAAAGCATTACATCT
>PVKS010019179.1:0-38815 GCA_004027875.1 Aplodontia rufa
TTTTGTTTTGTTTTGAAGATCTGTCTAGAGTTGATAGTGGTATGTTGAAGTCCCCCAGAATTATTGTGTTGAGGTCAATGAGGGGATTAATGTCCTTAAGTATTTTTTCCATATATTTTGGGGGGTTGTAAATGGGGGCATAAATGTTGATTATCTTTATATTTTCTTGGTGAACTGTTCCTTTTAGTATGATAAAGTGACCCTCTTTGTCCTTTCTGACTAGTTTTAGTTGGAAATTAATTTTGTCAGAAATTAGAATCGCTACACCAGGTTGCTCTTTTTAGGCTACAGGCCTGGTAGACCTTTTGCCATCCTTTCACTTTCAGCCTGTGTCTATTTTTCAGTGTCAAATGTGTCTCTTGATGCAACATATTGTTGGATCTTGTGTTTTGATCCAGTGGTTCAGTCTGTGTCTTTTAATTGGAGCATTGAGACCATTCACATTCAAGGACAGAATATATATGGGAGGCTGATTCACAGACTTTGTATCGATTACAGAGTTTTGAGACATCTTGAAAGTCTGTTTTTGTATAGTATGAAAATTGACTTGCCCTTGTTTAAGGATTTAGCATATGGTTGGCATTATCTTCTGAATGGAGAACTTCTTTGAGAATGTTCTGTGGAGCAGGATTTGTGTTCATGTATCTTGCTAGCTTAAGTTTATTGTTGAAGTATTTCATTTCCCCATCACAGTTGAAGCTGAGTTTAGCAGGGTATATTATCTTTGGGTGGAAATTGTTATTTTTTAACACTTGAAAGATATTGTTCCAAGCTCTTCTAGCCTTCATTGTTTGTTCTGATAAATCCATAGTGATCCAGATTGGTTTGCCTCTGAATGTGATTTGGGTCTTTTCTCTAGCTGCTTTTAGAATTGTATCCTTGATTTCTCTGTTATTCATTTTTTATCTGATATGTCTTGGCGAGTTTCTCAATTGATTAGGTCTATTTGGAGTTCTATAAGCATCTTCTATGTGATAATCTGAATTGATAGTAAAATGAGGGAAGTTCTCACTTATGATTTTGCTTAAAAAGTTCTTTAAGCGTCTTGTTTGCTGTTCAGAGTTTTCCTCCAGGACAGTGATTCTCAAATTATTATGCCTCATCTCATCAACTATTACTTGGAAGTTCTGATTATGTAATATAAGATGTTTATCCTCTTATCTTCTTTGAATTCTACGTTGTTTAGCCGATCCTCATTGTCTGATACTCGTTCTTCGAGAGCTGATGTTCTGTTTTCAGTTGAGTAATCTCTGATGTTGGTTTCTTCCAGAGAAGATTTGATTTAACTGTGTTTTTCAATCCTGATAGCTCCACTACATCTCTTTTCAGGATTTCTATATCTTTGTATAGCTGATCTTTCATCTCATGGAACTATTCCCTTCTTTCCCTGTAGAAGTTGTCACTCATCTCTTGAAATTGCTGTCTGAACTCCTTCCTTATTTCTTCTCTCAACTCTTTGATTGCATTACTAATCATAACGCTGATACAGTGCCTTTGGTTTTCATTTAGGGCTCCAGCCATGGGATCCTTTGGTGAGAGCTGTGGGGTTGAGGAAGTAAATTATTTCCCCTTTTCCTCATTTTCTGAGTCCAAGAGTGTGACTTGTACTTCAAGAAAGTTGCTCTTGGTGGAGTAATTGGAGCTTCTTATGGCTTTGTTTTGTTGTAATGGGTTACTTTGAGCAAATTATGAGAGCAAGCCAGTGCCCGTTTTGAAGTGTGTCTATTTCTTCACATAGCAGGGTCTCTCTGAAAGTGGGGAGAAGGGATGACTAAGGAATTCAAGAAGGTGAGTTGGGGAGGTAAAAAATCAGTCTTGCCTTCGAGTAAAGAGGAACAAGGGATTAGGGGGGAGTAGGTTATTCTGTTAGGACTAAGAAAAACATAGGATTGGGATGCGAGAAGTGTAAATTCTTTGGGTGAGGGTGAGAGAAAAATGGTTATATTTAGGGATTATCAGAGTACAGGTGAGGAAGAGGTTAGTATGGGGCATGGTTATCTTCACTCTCCAGAGGCTGAGTCTATCATGCTATCATGAAACGTTTTCCTGGTTGGGATCCAATGTTATACGGGTAGCAGTAGGGATTAAGAAGACTTAGAGTATTAGCCAGTCACCAATACATACACACAAATAAATATTTACATCCACCAACACTAACTTCAGTATTAACCGTACAGCTAGAAAGGGAGAGAAAAAAAAAATCTGTTCTCCCATAAATTCATATTTTTGGCTCCTCATCACTATCATGTTTTCTTTTTAAATTTTGTTCACAGTAGTTATGCTTATCTGATACTTGTTATTTATTTGCATGATGATTCTCTCACACAAATATACACTCCTTGAGATCAGGGACTTTCCATTTATTGTTGACTCTGGCATTATCAGGCAGATTATTTGGACTAATATGAATTTGTGGAGTAACAAATACATGACTGTGTACTTACTAGACTCTTGTTGGTCTAGGCTAGGTTATAACAGTATAAGGAAAAAAATTTAATATCCTTGTTTTAGGTTAATTTTTATTTTTTTTAATGTGGTTTTTGTTTTTCCTCCACCTAGTTGTGTGGTGCTGGGGATTGAATCTAGGTCTTTTTTTTTTTTTTTTTAAGAGAGAGGAACAGTGAGAGAGAGAGAGAGAAAGACAGAATCAATTTTTTATTTAGTTTTTCATGAACTTTCATTGCTCAGACTCTTCATTGTGTACGTGGTGCTAGAGATGGAACCCGCGTACTCACGCATGCAAGGCAAGCTCCGTAACCGCTGAGCCACCGCTCCAGCCCCAATCTAGGTCTTCTTGCATGCCAGCCAAGCACCTACCACTGAGCTGCCCCTCCAGCCCCTATACGATATGGTATTATAAGATCTTGTAAACAGATGTTCAAAAATCTGAACTAGGATTCTTTTCACCCTATTTGTTTAGATTGAAGCATTTTTATTTTGTAGATTATCGCACAAATGCTAATTTTTGCTGATTTTCTATTTCCCTAAGTTTCATTTTAAATGTTGAAATGTTTTAATTAAATATTCCAATAACAATTGTTTATATACTGTTTTCTTAACTAAAATGCTATTCTTTTAGTATTGTTTAGAAGTAGTATTGCTCTCTTTTAAGGTTTAGTAGTATGCCACGATATTGTCCATGCAAATTCACAGTGTGAAGTTATACATTTTCCCTTTGAAAATCAGTGATGATGAGTACTTACCAGTAATATTCCTTCTGACAAAATTAAAATAGATTTTAGGACTCCTATTGGTTTTAATTCAGTTCTAATTGTAGGATTGGAAGAGGAACAGTGTACCTCTTAGGGAGGGCCTTAGCTGTGCATTGTGCATGTATTCTTCCAGGAAACAATGGATTGTCATTTATATGACACCTCCACTTTATCCTCCTTAGACCTTTGTGTCTGCTGTTCCTGATGCCTGAAATGTTCACTCTTTAGCTCTTTTCAGTAATGGTTGTTTCTCATTCTTAGGATATGAGCTGTGTCTTTTAAGACTATACCATCTAAGTAAACCCTGCATATTTTCTCCCTGTGTATTTTTCTCAGCTGTATGTTAGTTTTAAATTATTTTTACTTATTCATTTAGATGTTTATTATATGTATCTTCTCTCTAAAACATCAATTTGAGAGCAGAGACCTTCGAGATTAGTTTACACCTTGATTTTTATGCTCAGTAAGTAATTTTTGAGGGACTTAACAATGATTTCAGTCTTAGCTAACTATAGCATTTTCAAAGTATGCGACCATTTTCATAGAAAACATTATAAAAGCTCTGTATACATTTTCTACCTACTAAGCACAGTGCAGTCTTACACTATTTTTTTGTAGTGATCAGCTTTTGTACTATGCTTTGGGAAAATGAGGTCCTTACAATATTATTTATGTTAAATGACCAGAGATGGTAGCGCTGCTCATATTTAGCCTTCATAAATTCTTTTAATCATAGCTACACTGTATACTCCTTTTTAATTAAAAAAAAAAAAAAAAAGGAAAAGGAACTAATTGAAGAACTACAGTCCTTGACTCTTGCACTCACCTGTTTGTGAAACCTGCAGAGGATCATATTATTCTTTGTGTTTTCACATCACCCTCGTATCTCTAGACTGTATATATATATATTTTTTTTTAACAGAGGGACAGTGAGAAAAGAGTCAATTTTTATTGAGTTCTTCACATGGCCTTTGCTGCTCCAACACTTAGTTGTATATGTGGGTGCTGGGGTTTGAACCCGTGTACTTGTGCATGCCGGGCAAGCACCGTAACTGCCGAGCCGCCGCTCCAGTCCTTGATTGTATTCTTAAAGCAATATTTTATGTAGTGAATTTATCTTTGAATTTCTTGATGTGATAAAGATTTAACTGATCTTACCTCTCACAATTTTTATTATATCTTGTTTCTTTTTTTGATTAACATTGTAACAATAAATAGCATTCTTGTTATTTCTTACCCATTAACCATAGATGACATTTCTTGGTTTTGTAGTTTGTGACACAAAGATCATTAAGTACAACGTTTCCCATCATTTCTTCCTCTTTTCTTTTGCCTGCCAAATCCTGTCAACTATAATTCTATATTGTCACAATTAATAGCATTTTCATTCTATATTTTAATCATAATTATATCTGTGTCCCATATGTAGAGAGATTTAACAAAGTTGAAAGGAAATAAACAGCACTTCCGTTATTTGCACATAAATAGTGTCCCTTCAAAAATGGGAGGCTGCATTATGTTCATGATGACTTTCTACAGGGCAGTTGTTTATGACACCTGCCCTAGTCCAAAGAAAGTGTTCAAAATGAACAATCTTTTTCACCATCAATTGATGAAAATTATGCTATATTTTAATCTGCCTCTTCTTTTGGTCTCACCTCTTATGTTGCTTACTGTTGTTTTTACTAGGAGTAAAAACAACAGTTTTTACTGAGTTTTTACTAGTGTCAATACTACAGCATTTTCCCACTTTACAGATTGTCTAGAATCTATTCTGTTCTTCTTGAGGTGTGATTAAATTCCTGTTCTAATTTGTAGTGGTCACTTGATAGCTCCCTAGTTAGATTACAGCTTTCTTACACATCCTCTACGTGTCCTACCTTACCGCGGTTTTGGCTGCCTCTGCTCCCTCTCTGATAGTGTTTCTCTCATAGTCTCATGTTTTCTTTTTTTCATTCATGTTACTTTTTCTCTTGTTTATATCCAAATGTAATTTCCTAAGCAAATGTGTGGGAGATATATTTCAGATTCCTTACTTTTCATGGACATGTTTATTTCAGACTTGATTGTTTGGCTCATTATGGAATTCTAAATGGAAAATATTCTCTAGCAACTTTGAAGGACTTTTTTTTTTATATCAGTTGTGTTGCTCATGACCAAACTAATCCAATTTCATTGCTTGCCTTTGTTATGAATATTTTTCCTGTGAAAATCTTTAGAATATTTAAATCCGTTGTTCTGAAATGCCACAGTATTATTTCTTAATGTTGATCATTTTTCATTCCTCTTAATCAAAACCTGGGTAATCATTTTAATTTGAAGACTTAGGCTCCTTTAATTATGTCTAAATTATCAGTTTCTGGTATTTTCCTCCCAAAAAGTATCTGTATATAAAAAACTTTTTATTGATTGGTAATAAGGCTTGTATATTCTGTGGGGTGCAAAGTGATGTTTTGGTATACTCGCATGTTGCATATGGATCAGCTTAAGATACTTAGGTTGTCTGTCATCTCAAACATTTGTCATTCCTGTGTGATGAAAAATTAGATTCTTTCTGAAAGCTGTTTTGGACTGTGTGATACATTATTGTTAACTATAATTATTTGGTGCAATAGAAAACCAACATTCATTTCTCTTATCTGGCTGTGACTGAAAATCATTAAGCAGTGTTCTGTGTCAATCTCACCTTGTCTCGTCTGGTAATAATTATTCTTCTATTTCTGTTAGCAGTGTTTTTATATTTTTCATATGAGTGAAATCATCTGTGGTCCTTGGTTTTGTATGCTTGGTTTATTTTGTTCAATATTACTGATCTCTGCTTTTATCCATATTGCTGCAAATGACAGGGTTGTGTCCTTTTTATGGCTGACTAGTACTTCTTTGTGTATATCTACTACATTTTTTTTATCTTTTCACTCATTGATGGATGGTTGATTTCATGTCTTGGTTTTTGTGACTAGTGCTATATAATAAACATGGGAGTACAGGTATCTCTTTGATATAGTTAGTTCATTCTTGGATAAAAACCCCACTAATGGAACAGCTGGATCACATGAGTTCTGTTTCTAGTTTTTTTGAGGCCCTGGAACACCATTTCTATAGTGATTTTACTAATTTATATTCCTACCAGCAGTGTCCACGAGTTCCCCTTTTGCTATGTCTTCGTCTGCACTTGTTATATTTTATCTTTTTAATTATAGCCATTCTCTCTGGGGGTGAGATGATAGTTTATGATGTGGTGGTTTGGATTTGCATTGCTTTATCCCTAGTAATATGGAGCACTTTTTCCTGTACTTGCTGGGCATTTGTATATCTTATTTCGAAATGGTCTATTTGTCCAGTTTTAAGTTGGGTTATTCTTTTTTATTGTTTTTGAATTTTCTGAGTTTCTTACATAGTCTGGATATTCCTTCATCAGATTGTTTGCAAAAATTTTTTTAGATTCTGTTGGTTGTCTTCACTGTGTCTATTTTCTTTGCTGTGCAGAAACTTTTTAGTTCTTTGTAACACCATTTCTATGTTTTTTTTTCTTTTGTTTCCTATGCATTTAGACTCTATTTTAAAAGTGGTTTTATTGGATTTTATTTCTAGGTTACTTTCTTTCTTGCCCACTTATGTTCAACTTATGTCCATTTTATTCTTTAAAACTATCTTCTCATGTTAATGTTTAAGGGAGCTTTTTGTTATGTTCATGTTTTCTTTGCTTTTTTCTTCTTTTCTCTATTATTTAATGTATTTATTTATTTTTTGTTGAATATTGTTGGCTGGACAAGTCTATCTGCCATGTGCTCTGAGTATCCTGCATATTCTTGCTCGTGTGCCAAGAAAGGCCTGACTGTTCTTTGCCTGAGCACTGTCTCTGGGTTGTGTATATAGTGCTAAGCCTTAAGGAGTTAGATACTGCAGACCAAACAAAGCAAAG
Source organism: Aplodontia rufa (assembly GCA_004027875.1). NCBI lineage: Eukaryota > Metazoa > Chordata > Mammalia > Rodentia > Aplodontiidae > Aplodontia > Aplodontia rufa. The sequence continues at coordinate 7,135 of PVKS010019179.1, forward strand.
AGTAGAGGCTTGTTAAACACTGACTATAAAACAGTAAGTCCTCCAAATGTAGTGTTCCTCTCCTTTAACACCGTCCACTATCTGTGCAGGCATCCATGAAGGGCCCTTTATGTTACTCTTTAAGACTAGGCAAGCAAAAATGAAGTAATAGTCTGGTTGTTTTCTTTCTTTTCTTTTTTGTTTTTGTTTTTGGTTTGGTTGTTTTTTTTTGTTTTGTTTTTGTTTTGTTTTACCTCTGACCCAACAGCATTATATCTTTGGCCATAATTCATGAAATAGTAGCAGGATATTAGCTTGTATGTAGAATAAAATCTCAGACCTTACATATTTTTTGACAGATAAAATATATTCTTCTACTTTTCTATTACATTTTCTTTGTGATATTTTGACCTTTAGAATTTGCTATGTTTGAGTAATTTTTAAAATTATGTCAGGTTTTCCTCAAATATCTGGTGATTTTTTTTAATTTGGTCACTAACCAACAGAAAGGTACTGATTGGGGAGGGAAAAATTTGTGTCTACTATTTACACAAATAGTACAAGTTTAATTATAAGACCTTTTTTTTTTTCCCAGATCCATTTCTTATCTCCAGACTCTGTTGCTTAGAAATCCAGCATTTTCCCACACTTCTTACTGTGCTGCAGTTGCTTATGAGAGTGTAGCTTTCACTATCAAAACTATTCCTTTAGTTGTTTTTCAAATATTTCATTAAATTTCTTAACTCCTTACAATTAGTCTTTTTGTTACTGTGGGATTATACCTTGGGAAGAGGAAGAGATAAACTCCTGAGAATAATCAAAAACATAGAAGAAGCACTCATTTTTCTTTAACTTCTTGTTTTTATTACTGTGTTTATATCCTTCCAGCAATGTTATTTGTTTCTCCTCCTCCCACATCTAATAAAAGGATTATCTGGAAAATCACCAAGTATTCAATAAAAATTGGTTCAGTGTAGGAATAAATATCTTTGAAAAAGGTTTGTTTGTGGAATATGGTTTAAGTACTCAGAGAAATTCTTACTTAATTTTAGGTTTTAATACAAATGTATTTTTATATAAATGAAGTGTAATACCAATACCCATATTTATAGCTTTAAATCTTAGGAGTTTTGTTCTGTTATATTGGATTGTAAATATTCTTAAAAATTGGTATGTGACTTTTACTAAAATTGATTGGTGGTTTAATTTATATGTATATAGCAGTTGCTATAGTGTTTTTATTCCCTTGGACAAAGATTGGTTAACTTTAAAGGACCAGACCAGACCTGTGGCCCATGAAGTTTTTGTTAGTTATTTAACTTTGCCTTTCAATACAGCCATATGAAATATTCACATCAATCAATGTGTCTGTATTGCATTAAAAACTATTAATGAAGGGCAATATTTGAATTGTATGTAATTTTTACATCATATAACATTTTCTCTATTTTTTTACAACCATTATCTTACAGTTTATACAAGTATTATTAGTTTGCCATTTCTTGCTCTAGATTACTTGTTTTATTAGTGACTTTGTTATTTGAATATTGATGTTTCTATTTTGCCCCATTATCTTTCAGGCAAGCTAATGAAGAATATCAAATATTGGCCAACTCTTGGCGTTATTCATCTGCTTTTTGTAACAAACTGTTTTTCAGTATGGTGGACTATGATGAGGGAACAGATGTTTTTCAACAGGTAAAAAGTTGTATTTCATTTTGTTAATACACACAGTGCAGTTGGTTATAGTTGGTACATTTTTGTTTGCCAGATAAAACTATAATTCATTACATTAATAAATACACTAAAAAGTTACAATAAGTAATGTGATTTGATTAACATGGAGTTGATACTATCTATCCTTTTACAGTTTTGGCCATTAGTAAGTACATTTCAAAGTTAGTACTGTAGAGGAAATGTGTTTCAGTGTGTATGCAATGACATTTTACATGGATTGATATGATTTTTGCTATTTAATTATATGTGGTTTAAGAAGTCTTTTGCACAAATTTATGATATGTTATATGAAGTCCAGTAGAAGTGTTAATTAAATTTTATTTCTCCAATGTGGTAGATACAAAGGTTTTCACACATAAAATATTTAGTTAAAAGTATTTTCTCCCTATTATGGATTGAATTATATCCCACACCAAATTTATATTGTGAAGCTATAATACAACATGATTATATTTGATGATAAAGCTATTAAGGAGGCAAGTGAGGTTAAAGGAGTTCATAAGAGTGAGGCCCTAATCTAATAGGGCTGATGTTCTCACAAGAAGAGGAGGAGACATCAAAAGTGCATGTGCACAGAGAATAAGGCCACATGAAGACATGGAAATAAGGTGGCTTTCAACAAGCTGACAAGAGAAGCTTTAATAGAATCCAACTGCCAGCACCTTAATTTTTAGACTTCTAGGCTCCATAGTATAAGAAAATAATCTTCTCTTATTTAGACATGTAGTCTGTTGTGGCAACAAAGTAGACAAGTGTTCCCTCATTTACATAGTCTTCTCTATAGAGAAAACATTGGATTTGTTATATGGATGCTAGTTGCCACTGATGTTGCCATGGTTGTGTCATTGTCCTTACTAACACTGAGTGCTTGTGTTTCTGGTCCTGTTCAAAGTACTTCAAATGTATTCATTTAGCTTCATAATGACAAAAGAGATATCTTATGTCTCCATTTCACAGATGAGGAAGTTATTGTATGGGGAGAGTTACTTGTTCAAAGTTAGAATGTTAGTGTAATGTGGAGCTAGACTTTGGATTCAATTGCTAGCTCTTGGGTCTCTAGCTCTTAATCATGCTGTTTCCCTGCAGTTAATAATTTTTCAATATTTTTTATCACTTGACCAGCCCCTTTCAAAAAGTACAAAATGTATTGCAGTCCCCAGCATTTATTGAAATGCTTATCTTGTCCTATTTCTTTTTCTCATCTGTGACATTCAGGCATAATGCTCTACCCAATGTCATGAAAAAGCATTCAGTTCTTATTCCTAATAGTAGATGATCCATTAGTGAATATTTTGGCTTGTTTCCAAATTTATTCATCTTTGCCTATTTCTAGTTGTATAAGATAAATTCTCACTTTTTGCCTTCAGTACCCTTTTCCCATTAGTAGTCTTCATTCATATCTTCAATAAATTTATTCTGGGTGTCTGTTTGTATTTAGGATGTTTTCTTATGTTCATCTATTCACCAAATATTTCTAAGTACTGTTCAGTAGGATGAAGTAAAGCATGCATGGTTCTTCCTAATAAGCAGCTTGAAAATTAGGAAGCTAATAAGAGTAAAAACACAACAAAAATATACAAGTTCAATAAAGTAGTAAAGGAAAATTACAGCAGTGTAAGAATCAAATATTATTTCATGAGATTTATAGGTCTCTGAACTCTTAGGAGAATTGGTTTTACAGACCATCAGCTGGAATGGCTGCTGTTCATTATGTACTTGAATACTCTTTAATGCATTGGCTGATAGGTATTTGTGTCCAGTCTTGACTGTGAGAGCCAAATGTCTATCCTGATCAGGTCTGTGAACTAAATGAAGAAAATGAGTTGAGTTAGTTTCATCGTTCTTTGTTTATGGGTGCCTAAATATTAAATATGTTGAAACTGTATTCTCACAAAATGATATGCCATCTCCATTTTTATTAAGACAGTCTTTCTTTGTCTTTTTAAAAATAAACTTTTATTTAGGAACACTCACATTTAACTTCGCTTCTAAATACTAAATGAAATAAAATTGTCAAGACACTGTACATCCACCCTTATTCTCATTGTTAGGGAACAGTATGATATGGATGAGGTCTAAGGCAAACTGGAGAGAATGTGGTTAATCACAGTGGAAGGAAAATAACAACTCTAGCTTTGTTGAAGAAATATAACCCACATGTAGCTAGATGGATTTCTTAAGACTCAGATAAGAATTTTATATGACATTTCTCAGTCTTTAAAATGTTGACTGCTAATTGGGCTTTTTTTGAAGAAACTTTGTGAGAACAAAACTAATGCTAGGCTTGTGCTGAGTACTGACAAGGCTTTAGTCTGTAACCATACAAGTATATGGTTAGATATAATCATTAAATTCTTTTATATACATTAGTCACATTTTTAAAAATTCATCATAGATATGAAAGTTGTGGATAGTTTTTCATTGAAAACTTTCCTTGGCTTAATTTTCATTTAGCAGAATTTCTAATAGTGATCTGCTTTGTCTTTTCCAAAACTTAGCCTCTGGTATGGCAATAAGAGTTCACATTTAAAATGTAGAAATGCATAAAAGTCATACAGGTTAATGACTTCTGCCAAAGTAAGGGAATAGTAAAAGATCTTTAGTGCTTATGTTTTCTTTCCCACAGTCACACTTTGTTGAAATATTTTCTTTAATTAGTGTTTTAAAGCACTACCAGTAATAGTGTAGTATCTCAAGATAAATTAATAAGAAATGGAGAAATTTTTAATTTCTAGCTTGTTGAGCCACTTGTTAGGAAAGTTACTTCAGTTATATATGGTTTCTGTGGGAATGGCTGATGGTAATTGATGATAGGCTGTAAGTTAATAATGAACATAGTGTGTGGGAAGCAACTCTGTACTAGAAAGTAGATCTGTGTTGTGTCCTGCTTAGTGTGGCTTTGAAAAATTTGTACATTTTAATTAAGAAGTAGTCTTTGAATTACATGATTTAAGGAAACCCTCTGAAATTGTAACCTTCAATGTGGATTTTTCTGATTGTTCTAATATGGTAATCTTAGGGGACTTCCTCTCTTTTAGTATTATGCTTAGATGTTGATTATAGCTCTTGCTTGTGCATCCATGAAAAACACACAAATGAACAAGTTCTGGAGTGGGAGAAGTGCAGGAAAGAAAGCAACCAGTAACTTGTGTTCCCCCCCCCAAGTTTAACCAGTGTTACCAAATGTCCATAATGTGCAAACCTCACTGCAGGGAAATGGAATAAGATAGATGAGGGAGAGACAGAGAAAGAGAGAGGATGAATACATGTATATATATGACATTTCATATATATATATAATGTCTATATGATATCTATTATAACCTGTCATGCTTGTAGCATATTGTAGGAACTTTTATAACTTTATGTTATAATGAACTAGTTCAAAATTTTTATAAACATTTATGAAAAGAATTCATGTTCAATTTGTAATTTTTGTCCAAGGATTGTAGAGTTTCAAAACCATCATGATAGAGTAGTATTGAACTATGTACAGTTAGAAGACGTGAGTTGACACCCAAACTGTACCTCTTTATGACTGTGCAATCTTTGTAAATTGTGTGATCTTTTTTTAAGCCTTTATTTCCTCATCTATAAGAGGTAATATAAACCTCGATCCTGTGGCACATGCCTATAATCCCAGTGGATCAAGAGACTGAGGCAGGAGGATTGCGAGTTCAAAGCCACCCTCAGCAAACTTAGTGAGGCCTTAAGCAACTCAGTGAGACCCTGTCTAAAAATAATATATAAAAAGGGTTGGGAATGTGGCTCTGATGTTAAGTGCTCCTGAGTTTAACCTTCCTTAACCCCCTGAAAATAAAGGAAAGAAAGAAATTTTTAAAAATATGAGAGGTAATGCAATAGTGCCTTTTTGTTAGAACTATTGCAAAAGTTTAAATGAGATACTAATATATAATAAATGTTTAATTCTGTCCCTAATGTATAAATGTGTTAAATTATTAATATAGTCATTTAATATTAGCAATAAAACTAGCATGCAGTCACCTTTCTGAAAATTACCTTTTTTTTTTTTTTGACAAAAGTCAAATCTATATTCTGTAGAAAGAATGAAAAGTTAGGGGAGAGGAATGAAGGACAAGATGAGAAACAGTTAAAAAAAAGTAAACTGTGTATCCCTTTGGGAAAAATAGTCACTTAAATATTGTCTTATTCTGTGATGCTATAACAGAATATCTGAGACTGAATACTTTGTTGCAAACAGAAGGGTGTTGACTCCAAGTTCTAGTGGATGAGAGTTTTATATAAAGGTGCCAGTGTCTGGCAAGGCCTTTTTTTATTATGCCACCATATGGTGGAAGACAGGGCAAGCGGAGTGAACTTCCCCTTTTTATAATAACACTAGTTGCACCCAGGAAGGTGGAGCTCTCTCATCACCTAGTCACCTTAGACGTTTCACGTCTTACTACTATTACAGTGGCAATTATATTTCAATATGTTTTGGAGGGGAAAAATGTTCCCGTTATAGCTAACGTGGACTAACGATCTTCCTTTTTCCCCCCAGTACTGGGAGATTAAACGTGGGAGTTCTTTGCCACTCACCTACATCTCCAGTTCTTTTAATTTTTTATTTTGCAGCAGGTCTGTTTAACTTGCTGAGTCTTACTAAATTGCTGAGGTTGGCCTCAAATTTGTTATCAACCTGTTTCAGCAACCTAGTGTATCTGAAATTACACCTATGCAATACCATGCCTGGCCCAACTATCAATCTTTACTGATAGTATTTATAAAGTACTAATGTTGATAACATGGAGGAAAATAATAAAAATTTGATTGCATTTGAAATACTAAAAATAAGAAATATTTGGAATAGACTTCTTTCTTTCAAATACTCAACTCTTTTGTAGTGAGCTGTATGAAGCTCTGTAAAGTGATTTGGAGCATGTCAAAGGCCAAAATTCTGTTGGCCTTCCATTTTAAGACTTTAATATTCTGCTGCCCAGCAATTATTTTTTTAATCTATGTATTTTATAGTTTGCTTCTCAGAACAAATTAACCTAATATATATTTTAGATATCATATCATTAGAAAGCATTACTTATACTATAGGGTAATATTTTGCTCAGTGTTTTCAAATGGAAATTGACAATAGAAAACATGTCTGTGATATAAACATGTTAAGACAATGGTATTAATGAAGAAGTTGAGCAGATCTTTTTTCTTCAGTAGTACATTAAGATGAATAAACAGAGATTAAGCTCTCAAAAGCCATTTGAATTTTTTAATCCTACCTTTCCAAAATGCAGTCAAAAAGTATATTATTTTAGAACTGTGCATAGATAATGTTGGGATGATATTTTGTGTGTTTTATCTTGTTTTGCAGCTCAACATGAACTCTGCTCCTACATTCATGCATTTTCCTCCAAAAGGCAGACCCAAGAGAGCTGATACCTTTGACCTTCAAAGAATTGGATTTGCAGCCGAACAGCTAGCAAAATGGATTGCTGACAGAACAGACGTTCATGTATGCTTTTATTCCCCACGGTTTTAATAACAGACCAATTAGCTTATTAGAATGTTGTAATAAGTCTGGATTTTTAAATTTCGATCTGTTTCCCCTTGCATACAGTAAACTATGTTTGATAGCTAATATGATCAGATACTTACAGTCAACAATGGTTGATTGATATTTTAAAAACTATTAAAAAATACATGAGTTAGACCCTAAGTAATTCTGGGGGTTGAAAAATACATTGAGGAAAATTGTTTAATATTATTAGTAATTAAAGAAATTTAATAAAAATGATATTTTTTATCTTTTGTGCAAATGGAAAAAGAATGTAGAACCATATGGAAAAGTACCTATTCATTGGTACTGGTTTTGCAACTATAAATTGGGGTAACTCTTCTAACAGTGTATGTTACGCCTCTATTTTATGTAGTTTAACTTAATTCTACTTCTAGGAATTTAACTGAATGATGTAATCAGGGATGATTCAGATTCTCTGTCATAGAAATTTTTAACCGCATTCGTTTTAATGGAAAAACATTGGAAATAAATCAAATATCTAAAAATAAGAGACTCAGTAAATGTACTATGGCTTAGCCTAAAAATGATTTGCAAGCATATTTTTCACTGGAAGAAGCTCACGTCTACCAAGTGAGAAAGTAGGTTAAAATGTACTTGTAGAATTTTTTAAAGCATAAATGTGAATATAGCTTGAAATAGACTGTTTATTGTATTCAGAGATAAACCAAACTATTAATGATAATGTCTAGGAATTACAACTGTTTTCCCTATTATTTCCAGTATTTTCTGCATTGAACAATTATAACCAGTTCCGTTAAAAGTGTATTCATACTAGAAGTAATACAGAAGCACTAAATTTTACCAGGTCTATCCACATTTATTTTGAGTTAAGGCAGCTGTCACTCATATGGTACCACTATCCTTCACCTAAATGATGTTATCATCGTTGTCATTTTACCTCATTTACTTTGTGATTCTTATTCTCTTCCTCACCCTCATGTGTCTTTCTCTCTCTCCACATATACACATTCACAAGATTTTTTTATTTTCTTGAGAAAATAATTAGGATGAATTATATCTCCTAGAAAGGTATAAGCACAGTACAAATTGTGAACCTCATAGGTTTACAATGGGAGAATACTTAAGCTGCTACTATCCATATTAGAATTATTGGATTCTATTATCTCATTCTAATTAGAATGTTATATTCTTTATAAAAATTTCCCACCTTCCAAGATCCAGTCAAGATTACATTTCATTTAGCTATGATTTATTTTAGCTCTCTTTTAATCTGGAACATTTCTATAACCTGTTGTACTTCAAACACAGTGACACTTGAAAAAGTGGAATTCTATCCTACTTTTTACATAGAATGATCCCTTTTTGATCTGCCTGATATATAGTCATACAGGATTCTGCTTACGCATTCTCATCTACAGTACTATATAGGTCATATTTTATTTTGATTATTTATTGCATTTATGCTATAAACCCTCAGGGGATATTATTCCCATGCCTTAATCATTACTGGGACAGTTACGAGGCGATTAAAGGGCACCTCCTATAGCCCAAAGCCCTCCAATGTTATTCAGATCATGTTTTCTGTCACTTGATCACTTTATCTTTCTCTTGTGGTGCCTCTTGTTCTAGAGCCTTTGAGTCTAATCAGCTTGTTTTTTTTCTTTCTTTCTTTCTTGAATTTCTCCTGCTGCATCTGATTTACCATGTTATAAAAGAATAAAAATTGTATTATTTCCCCTTGGGATTTGTAATTTATTGCTATTCTTAATTGATTTGGTGTTAAATTATCCTACAGTTGATTGGTGGGAGTTTCTTCATCCTGGTTTCTGTGTTCTTGGGACTTGCCTCCATCGTTTTAAGTGCTTTCTTATTTTCTGACCTAACAATTTATTCTATACTCTTCTTGTATCTACCTGTCTGCTCTACCCAGCAGTCAAAAGTCATATCTACAAAGAACCCTAGTTACTTTTAGTAAGGAAATATTAATAGGACCAAGACCTATATGTACTGTACCAATCATGAGTTCCTTATCAGTTGTATCAATTTCTTAAGAAAAAATAAGCCTTTATGCTTAAAAGACAGTATGAAGAATGAATAGGCAGCTTACAGAATGGGGGGAAATATTTTCAAAATCATTTTTCGGATTAGATATATATCTATTAATATATGGTAAGGCTCTTAAATGCAGTAATGAAAAGGCACAACCCAATTAAAAGTGAAGAAAGGATTGGAATAAACATTTCTGTGAGGAAAATATGCAAAAGGCCAGTAAACCCATGGAAAGTAGCTCAATGTTGTCATTCCTCATGGAAACAAAAGCACAATGAGAAAAACTGAGTGTATGGTTAAAATAAAAATTTAGTATTTCTTTCACTTTTATTCTTTTCATTTCATTTTTGCAGATTCGTGTTTTCAGACCACCCAACTACTCTGGGACCATTGCTTTGGCCTTGTTAGTGTCACTTGTTGGAGGTTTGCTCTATTTAAGAAGGAACAACTTGGAGTTCATCTATAATAAGACTGGTTGGGCCATGGTATCTTTGGTATGTTATCCCACTGTCTTTTTTCTATTTCTTTGCATAATAGTTAAGTTTTATAATATCGGCAGAATGATCCAGATTATTACTGTAATGAAAACCAAGTCTGAGAAGGATTAACTTTCTATAGTTGTAATAATATAGTGTAAACTCATTGTCGGTTTAATCTACACTATCTTTCTTCTGTTTTTCACTATTAAAATGTAATGCCCCTAAGTTCTTGGCAAATTACAAGTGCTAAATAAGTGCATATTGAGCATATTTAGAAATATAGTGAGAACTGATAATAGTGGCTTGGAGTAATTTGCAAACTGAAGCAATTTGCAAATGTTCTAATTCACTATTTTTTCCCAACAACTATTTCTAGTGATATTTTTTAAGTACTGGGGGTATATAGATAAGATACAGACTCTGCCTATAATGAATTCATTGTGAGAATGCAAACTAATCAACAGACAAATACAACATAAGGTTATGCATGCTCTGAATGGGAGTAGGCAGGGAGAACTATAGGAATACATAGGAAAGGCACCCACTCTTGAGTAAAGGGAATAGTGACAAGCCTCCCAGAGTGTAAAGTGTGACAAGATCTGAATTTTGGACAGTAAATGAAATTTCAAAGTTATTAAGGACAAGTTATTAATATATATGGATTCTGGGCTATTCTGATAGTTGCATTTTTGTATAGTTTGAGCAATGGTGATAAGGCAAGAGGGAGTAAGAGATAATGCTGGATAGGAAAGAAGGCAGTTCTTATCTGTAATACTGAGAAGTATGGGTTTTATCCCACAGGCAGTGGAAATTCTTTAAAAAGTTCCTGTGAAAATACCATGATTAAATTTGTGTGTTATAACTGTGGTATCTGTGGCCAGTTCATTAAACAGTGGGCTTCACAGATGGAAGAATGAATGGTTGATAATATTGGAAGAACCACATGAACATGATTCTTTGAGTTTCTACAGAAGTATTTTTCTTTTATAGTCTTACAATCTTGTTAAATTTACTTAAATAAGTCACAAATAAAATGAAATATAAACATGGTATAAATAAAATATTCAGACAATGATATTATAACTGCTACTTAGTAATTATATGAATTAAAATATTAGAGTTAGAACATTATAAATAGTACAGAATTAAGGTATACACATGAGCCTAAAGCATTACTAGGAAATATAAAGGTTTCCTGATCCATAGGTTATTGCTTTTTTTTTAATTGGTGAGTATAGTTTTACATAATGAGGGGATTCATTGTTAAACATTTATACATGTGTACATAATGACAGTGTAACTTGAACCCAATCCTCATACCTGCACTGTATTCTCCCGGTTACACGTATGTGTATACACACACATATATATACACATATATAATACATAGATATACATATTTAATACATATATACATACATATATATACATATATAATGAATTTTTTTGAATTTTCTAGTTGTAAATGTATGAGTATTATTTAACTGCTCAGAGGAGTAAAATATACCATACAGTATTTATAGCCCCCCTTTTCCCTCTTTCCTTCCCCTATCTTCCTTCCTCTCCCCCTTCATAGATAGACTTAGCCCAGATCATGTGTTATTCTGACTTTGAATCTATTATATAAACTTGACTATCTTTTGCCCCGACTTTGGTGGGTCTGTTATATAAACTTGACTGTCTTTCACCCTATGCTTGCTTTTACTGTAGCTTCCACATACGTAAGAAATATTTGACCTTTGAGTGTCTGAGTTTGGCATATTTCACACAGCATAAATTTTCCATTTCCATTCATTTACTCAAAAAAGCCATGGTTTCATTCTTTTTAATAGCTGAGTAGATTGAGTAGAACTCCATTTTGGGGGGGGTGGGTATGTATATATATGTATGTATGTGTATCAATCAGTTTTTTGATTCATTCCTCTAATGATGGAAATCTGGGTTGATGCCATAGTTTAACAATTGTGAATTGTGAGGTAGCTATATCACTGTAATATGCTTATGTTATATCTTCTGGGAAAATACCAAGGATGGGGATAGCTAGGTTGTACAGTGGTTCCATCTCTGATTTTTTGAGGATTCACTCTACTGCTTTACAGAGTGGCTGTACTATTCTGCAGTCCCACCGAAAGTACACAGATGTTCTGTTCTCCCCACCACCTCTCTGGCATCTGTTGTTGTTTGTATTCTTCATCTTTGCCATTCTAGTGAGGTGATATATTAGTGTACTTTTGATTTGCATTTCTCTGATTGATAGAGATGTTGAACATTTTTTCATATATTTATTGGCCTTCTGTGTTTCTTCTTTTGAGAAATTTGTTTTCTTTAGCCCATTTATTGATTGGGTTGAATGTGTTTTGGAATTAAGTTTTTTGAGTCTTTGTATTTAATGGATCTTAGCCCCATGTCAGAAGAGTTGGTGGCCTTGATTTTCTTCCATTCTGTACACTCTTCATGTTTTTGACTAATTTCTTAGCTATAAAGTGGAGTCTTGATCCTGTTTTTACTTCTAACAATTGTATGGTAGCTGGTTTAATTAGGTACTTCATACATTTTGATTTAATTTTTGTGCAGGGTGAGAGATAAGGATCTAATTTCATTTTTTTCTACATATGGCTATGTAGTTTATTTAGCACCATTTGTTGAACAGGCTGTTTTTCCTCCAAACTACATTTTAATACCCTATGTCAAATATCAGATGGTTAAAGATTTGTGGATTTGTCTCTGTGTCTTCTATTTCATTGGTCTTCACTGTCTGTTTTGATACCAGTACCATGCTGTTTTTGCTTCTGCAGCTCAGCAGTATAATCTCAGGTCAGGTATTGTGATACCTATTGCTTCTTCTTCCTCTTCTTCTTTTTTTTCCCCTTAGTATTGCTTATACTATTCTGGATTTATTATTATTCCAAATAAATTTGAGAATTGATTTTTCTATGCCTGTAAAGAATGTCATTGGTATCTTGATGGGGATTGCATTAAATCTGTCCATTGCTTTTGGCAGAATGGCCATTTCAATTATATTGATTCTGCCTATGCAAGAACATGGGATGTCTTTCCATGTTCTCAGGTCTTCAATTTCTTTCTTCAGTGTTCTGTAATTTTCATTATAGCAGTAAGACAAGTTTTTTTTTGTTGTTGTTGTTATTGTGAATGGGATGGATTTCCTGATTTCTTCAGTCGAATCACTGTTGGAGTATAGGAAAGATACTGATTTATATGTGTTGATCTTGTATCCTGTTAATGTTTAAATTCATTTATAAGCACTAGAAGTCTTCTGTAGAGTTATTATGGGTCTTCTGGGTTTAGGATCTTATCAGAAAACAGTATCACTTCCTCTTTTCCTATTCTTAACTGTTTGATTTCCTTCTCTCACCTAATTGCTTTTGCTAGGCTGTCAAGGACCATATTGAATAAAAATGGTGAGAGGGGCCAACCTTGTCTTATTCTAGAATAGTGTGAATGCTTTCAGTTTTTTTTCCATTTAGTGTAATGTTGGCTGTGCGTTTTTCAGGTGGCTTTTCAGTTTAATGACATCTCACTTGTTGATTGCTTTAATTCTTGCACTATGGAAGTCTTTCCTGTTAGGGAAGAAGCTGCCTACACTGATGTGGTGGAGCTGATTCTATTTTTTTTTTCCTGATAAGTATATAGTTGCTGGTATAATTTCTAATCCTTTGATCCATTTTGATTTGACCTTTGTGCTGTGTGAGAGATACAGATCTAATTTCAGTTGTCTGCCTGTTGCTATCCAGTTTGTCCAGCAACAGGCTGTCTTTCGTCCATGGTATATTTTTGCTCTCTTTGTCAAATATCAGATGGTTAAGGACTTGTGGGTTTGTCTCAGTGTCTTCTATTTTATTGGATTGGTATGCATGTCTGTTTTGATATCAATATGATGCTATTTTTGTTATGACAACCTTATAGTTTAATTTCAGATCAGGTATTATGACACCTCCTGTTTCATCTTTGTTGCTTAGTAATGTTTTGTGTATTCTGGGTTTTTGTTCTAAATGAATTTGAGAATTGCTTTTTCTATATCCTTGAAGAATGTTGTTGGTATCTTCATGGGGATTGCATTGAATCTGTGTATGGATTTTGGCAGAATGGCTATTTTAATTATATTGATTCTGTCTAACCAAGAACATGGGATACTTGACTTTCTTCTCAGGTGTTCTTCATTATCTTATCCTATTCAAATTCCTTTGATTTCCTTCTCTGATCTGATAGCTCTCATGAGTGTTTCAAGGACTATTTTGAATAGTGAGAGTAGACAGCTTTGTCTTGTTTGTAAATTTATAGTGGGAATGGTTTCAGTCTTTCTCCCTAAAGTATAATGTTGGCTGTGGATTTATCATGAATGGCCCCTACAAAATCAAAGTATGTTCCTTTAATACCTGTCTTCTCCAGAGTTTTGAGCATAAATGGGTGTTGGATTTTATTAAAAGCCTTTTCTGCATCAATTGAGATGATCATATTGGTTTTTGTCTTTCATTCTGTTTGGTGAATCATATCTATTGATTTGTGAATGTTGAACCAGCCTTGTATTCCTGGAATGAAGCCCACTTGATCGTGATGTATTATCTTTTTCATATATTTTGGGATACGGTTTCTTAGAATTTTGTTAAAGGTTTTTGTGTTTATGTACATCAGGGAAATTGGTCAGTAGTTTTCTTTTCTTGATGTGACTTTGAGTTTTTGAATCAGGGTTATATTTATCTAATAAAAAGTATTTGGGAGGGTTCCATCCCTTTCAGTTTCATGGAATAACTTACTAAAGAGAGGTATTCTTCTGGTAGAACTCTGATGAGAATCCATCAGGTCCTGGGCTTTTTTTAATGGAAGGTCTTTGATAGCTGTTTCAGTTTTGCTACCTTAGATTGGATTATTTAGATTTTCAGTGTCCTCCTGTGTTAATTCAGGGGTTTTGTATGTGGATAGTTACTTGTCCATGTTTTTCAGATTTTCAGACTTGGAAGAGGGTAGCTTTTCAAAATAGGATCTGATAATCCACTAGATTTCAGATTAGTCAATGGTGACATCTTCCTTTTTGTTTCTGATTTTGTTGATTATTCCTTTTGGTGATATTAGCTGGTGATCTGTCAATTTTGTTTTTTCAAAGACTCATCTCTTTATTTTGTTTATTTATATTCTTCTGAATTTCATTGATTTTTGACTCTGATCGTAGTTGTTTCCTGCTTTCTGTTGGAATTAGGATTGGATTATTCTTTTTGTAGGGATTTGAGGTATAGTATAAGTTTATTTCGGGTCTCCTGATTTTTGATGAAGACACCCAGTGCTAGAAATTTACCTCTTAAGAATGCTTTCATATTGTCCCAGAGATTTCAATATGCTGCATCATCATGCTCTTTGGTTTCCAAGAATTTCTTGATTTCTATTCCTATTTTATATTTGATCCATTCTTCTTTTAAGAGGGTGTTATTCAATTTCAATGTATTTATGTACTTTTTAAATTTATTTTTAATTTTATTTGTTAAACATGGTCTTACAGTTAGGAGGGATTCATCATCAAACAATCAAGAACAAAAGTATAATGACAGAACAACCCAAGGCTGGTGCCATTCCATGGTTCCCCCCCTTGGGTTCCCCATGGTTCCATGTTTCCCCCTACTTAAACCCCAAGTTAATTGGACTTCTCATGGAAGTCGGAGGTTCCCCTCTGATTAGATTCCCCCATACTACGTCCCTCTGTCCCTCTGGTCTCCTTGATATCCTTCCTATTCCCTTCCCCCTTTCCTGCCGCCCTTCCTACGTCCCCCAGCATCCTAGGCAAGGTTTCCATGATCGTGTAAAAATTCATACATTTTGAGGTAATTGTTGGGTTAGCTATCTATCACAATGTTTCAGCTTGTATTCTAGCTTCCACAAATGAGAGAAAATATTCGGCCCTTGAGTCTCTGAGTTTGGGATACTTTACTTAGCATAATTTTTTCCATCTCCATCCATTTGGCTGCAAATGCCATTATATTGTTTTCTCTAATATCTGAGTAGTATTCCATTGATTATATGTACCAAAGCTTTTGTATCCACTCATCAAGTGAGGGGCATCTGGGTTGGTTCCATAGTTTAGCTATAATAAATTGAGCTGCTATATACATTGACGAAGCTGTGTCTTGATAACACACCAGCCCAACTAAGCAAAGGCATAGGAAGCTCCAAAAACTCTTACTTTTTGTTGTTTTAATGCTGTTAATTTATAGGATTATATCATTGTGGTCTGATAGGAAACTTGGAATTTTATCAGCTTTTTTTGTATTTGCTAAGATTCCCTTTGTAAAATATGATATTCTGGAGAAAGATCATCTGCTGCTGAGAAGAAGGTAAACTCATCCAATTTGTAATGGAATATTCTGTATGTGATTGTTATGTCCAATTAATGTGTTATTTAGGTTAGGGATATCTTTATTGTTTTCTTTTTCTTTTTCTTTTTCTTTTTTTTTTCTTTTTTTTTTTTGCTTTGATAATCTGTCTATTGATGTTAATGGTGTGTTAAAGTCCCCCACTGTTATTGTGTTGAGGTTGATAAGTGGTTTAGTATCCTTGAATACTTTTTCCACGTATTTGGAAGGGTTGTGGTTAGGGGTATAAATGTTAGCTATTGTTATCTTTTTGATATTGTGTTTCTTTTACTTAGATGTTGCTACTGTCTTTATCACTTCTGACTAATTTTTGATCCATACTTTCTTTGCTGAATATAAGTATTGCAACACCAGCTTGCTTTCTTGGGCCATATGCCTGGTAGGTTTTTTGACAACCTTTTACCTTTAATCTGTGTTCATCATTTACTATGAAGTGCATCTGCTGTAAGTAGTATATTGTTGTATTTTGTTTTTTGATTTAGTTAATCTGTCTTTTGGTGCATTGAATCCATTATGTTCAGTGTTAGAATGCATATGTAATTTTGGTTCCCTGACATTCTGACCTTGCTGTATTTTGTGCCGTCTTGGATATATTTTATTGAATTAAGCTTTTATTGAGTTCCTTCTGATTGTGGTTTTGGGAGTTGATAGCTTGTTTCTCTATTTGAAGTTTCTCTTTGAGTATTCTCTGTAGAGCTTGTTTTGTATTCATCTATGTTGCTAGTTTGTTCTGATTTGTATTTCCCCATCAGATTTCACTGAGTTTTGTTGGGTATAGTATTTTTGGTTAGCAGTCATTATCTTTCAGTATTTGAAAAAGTTCGTTCCATGCTCTCCTCGTCTCTATGGCTTGATTTGAGAAATCCACAGTAATCCTTATTGGTTTGCTTCTGAATGTGACTTGGTGTTTTTTTCTTATCATTTTTAATATTCTTTCATTGTTTTCTCTGTTACTCATTTTGAATATGACATGTCTCAGTGAATTTCTCATTTTGTTAGGTCTATTTGATGTCAGATAGGCCTCTTGAATATGAATAATGGGATCTGTTCTGATAGGTTTTTCTGTTCATGTATGTTTCTAGTTTGTTTTCTGTCATGGAATATTTTTATTTCCCCATCAAATTTAAAGCTGTATTTTGCTGAGTATAGTAAGCTTACCTGACAGTTACTCTCTTTCAGGGTTTGGAATATGTCATTTCAAGCCCACCATGCTTTTGGGAACAAAGTGGAGAAATCAGAAGTGATCCTTGTTGGTTTGCCTTTGAATCTGTCTTTGTGTATTTCTTGCAGCTTTTTGTATTAGGTCCTTGCTTTTCCTATTATACATCTTGAATATGATGTGTTGGTGAATTTCTCATTTGGTTACATGTATTTTGTGTCCTCTATGCTTCCTGAATGTGCATGTCTGTCTCATTTCTCCAGGAAAAATAATTACCTTGTTGGGAATGTTCTTTATGTCTTTGATTTTTTTATTCAATGTTCTCCACTATCCCATTTATTCACAAGTTTGTTCTTCTGATTTCATCCAAGATTTCTTGGAAATTCTGATCATGTTCTATACTTTTTTTGTTTTTGCTTTCCATGCATTCAAGATTATGTAGCCTGTCATCATTGTAAGAATTTTTTTCTTCATTAGCTGAGATTTTTTCTACTAAATTTAATCTTTTATTGAAATCTTCCATTGATCTTTTAAATTGATTTTCATTTCTAAATGTTCTGTTACTTCTCTTTTCAGTATATTAATTTGTTTATTAAAATGGTCTTTCAGCTCCCATGATTGATCTCTTATTTCCTTCCTTAAATCTTCTGTTAATTCTTTAATCCTTTAATAATCACATTGTTATATTTCTCTAAATTTTCTTTTTTTATTAGATGGATATAGAGATACAATTGAGGGGGAAACATTATCAAACATTAGAGAACCATTGTATATATGCTTAGTTATGCAGGGCTAATGCCATATCATGGATGCCCAGCTTGAGTTCCCCCTGTTGCTGTTTCCCCCAGAAGAACTCTTGAGTTAAATGGATATCTTGTGCAGGACAGCAATCTCCTTCTGAGATGATTCCCCCATATTCCCTTTCTCCAGTCTCCTAGGAGTTCTTCCTACACCCTCCCCCCATCCCCCTCCCTACTCCTCCAAGTATCCTAGAGAGTCATCTCCCTGTTGCGTTGAGAGTCATACATTTTAAAGTTATTATTAGCCTAGCTGTCTCACATACTGGTTTCCCATGTATTCTAGCTTCCACAAATGAGAGAAACCATTCGGCGCTTGAGTCTGAGATTGGGATACTTCACTTAGCATAATTCTTTCCATCTCCATACATTTGGTTGCAAAAGCCATAATATCGTCTTCTCTAATGGCCGAGTAGTATTCCATTGTATATATGTACCAAGGTTTTTGTATCTACTCGTTGAGTGAGGGGCATCTGGGTTGGTTCCATAATCTAGCTATAGTAAATTGAGCTGCTATAAACATTGAGGAAGCCATATCACTATAATATGCTGATTCTAACTCTTTTGGGAAAATACCCAGAAGTGGGATAGCTGGGTCATAAGGTGGATCCATCCTTAACTTTTTGGTTTCTCTAAATTTTCATCTGCTCTGTTTGTAGACTCCTTGGTTGGGGAGTTGTGGGTTTGAGGAGATTTGTTCGGCAGTTTTCTCATTTTTGTCAATCTTCTTCTTGTTCCTTAAATTGAAGTGGATTCTTTTTCTCTTTAATTTGTATGTGAAGCTTTGTATAGGATCACATTTTTTGTTTAGCCTTTTTTATCAATGAATTTGATTATGTAATTGTGTCAGGAAGTGGGGCTTGGGATACCTCTGGCTTTTTAACTTTGGGACCTTGTTGATGGGTTGGGGTGGTTTTATCCCCATCCTTTGAATTATTTTTGACCTTTGTGATTTCTAATACCTTACAGGATAAGGAAAAGGAATCAATGTCAACAGCTAATGCATACAATAAACAGTGTTAAACTGGTTACTTTGTTTCTTCTATAATTATTATAATGTTAATTGCCACCTCTGGAGAGGTATGATAGGATTAGCTACTGCCTCCTGTTACAACATTATTAACCCACCAATCTATATCTGCCTTAAAAGTAAACAACTGTTACTAAGTTTGGCATTCACAGCAGAAAAATTGCAGTGTTAGTGGTGGTGACATGAGTTGTATAAAGCAATTGGAGCTAACTGGAGTCGAGCTTAGAGACACCTGAGAGCAAAGGAAATTTGATAGGAAGGTAGAGAG
Source organism: Aplodontia rufa (assembly GCA_004027875.1). Taxonomy (NCBI): domain Eukaryota; kingdom Metazoa; phylum Chordata; class Mammalia; order Rodentia; family Aplodontiidae; genus Aplodontia; species Aplodontia rufa. The sequence goes on from PVKS010019179.1 coordinate 26,519, forward strand.
GAACTTGTGATTTTAGAGTGAGAGCAGAGAGAAAGTATAGATGATGTAGGATTCTGATTTAAAAAAAAAAAAGAGTGAGGTAATGATGTTACAGGAGGGTGGGAGATAGAGGAATAGTTTGGCTGTTGTGAGAAGAAATGGTTGAAGGGGGTAGTGGAGATGCACACTACTATTTATTGTATCTAGTATGACTATGTATATTTGTCCATGAACCTTTCAGCTCCACCAGAGTTCATACAAAATAACAATACAGGTGAGAATGAAATAAAGCAAAACCAAAATAAAAAAAAAGACTCAATGGACTTCTGGCGTATTTCCATTGCACTTGTTGTTTCACCACAAGTGTAGGGGTCAAGGTCCCAGAAGCACCCGTGGTCTAGTATTTCTTGACCCTTAGTCTGAAACTCTTAGGTCTCTGTGTAGTCTTAGTATATAGTCCTGGAGGGCTAGGCTAGGGTCTAATTCTGCCTTAGTGAGATTTGCTGGTTGGAGACTGGCTGAAGACTCAAGGGGCTGCCCTTTGTGACTGTCAGGTACGGATTTCAGCTGTAAGACTCAAGTACAGTCTCAGAGCTCCCTCTCCTGTTTACAAGTAATTTCCTGGGACTTTGTCATTGGGCAGTATGTCTCTGCTCTAACCCTTCAAATCTACCTGACTGGGGTAGGGAGAAGGGGACAAGTTGGAGACTCCTTCGCTCCCCTGTTCCAGTTGTCTCTGGTTTAAATAACCTAAGGGCCTGACCCTCTCCTGCTCTGCTGAAATCATGCTCCAAGTAGCAATTCCTTTCTCTCTTTCTCAGTGTTCCAGTCAGTCCCCTCCTTGTCATAGGGCACTATAGCCATGGCTGTTACAACGGTGCCCATGGAGACTCTCCAGGACCTGCCAAATTCTAGAGTAATGCGTTTCAGTGAAATTTTGTAATTCACCCACCTCACTGAAAGGCTCTTCTCCCTCTTGTTACTGTCCCACTTCATGGAGAGATTCCACATGCAGCTTTCCCACTATTCGCCATCTACCTCCTCCAATTTCATTCTGTTTTATAAATTCCAATTTCTGTTTAGAAAATCATTAATATTAAAAGTTTTTTTGGTATATTCTAGTTTAGGTCTGAATATTCCCATTTTCTCTTGAAAATTAAGCACATAAGAGCAAAACAAAACCTCTGAAAATCAATTTCCATGTGGCTTGGAGACAAAAAATATCTGTCGTACTCACAAGTTCTCTGTGAGTTTTGTCAATGGAAAAGAAATGCAGCAGAGCCATAAGAGGTTCCCCTTTATAATGGCCTTTTTCTTAATACGGAGATCTGAATTGTGGGTAGCAGATCTCCAACTGAAAGGAAATATATGTTCTTAGCAAATGAAGATGCTGTTCAAAGAAGGAAGAGCTATGATCTGGAAGTTCTGTATGGACAGACTCATTGAGGTGGTAGTAAACGACAGCCCTGATAATGCTGAGGAACCCAAATGTGGAAGAACTCAGAAAGTAGAAGTAAAGGTAGTTGCATCTGAATGATTCACCTACCTACTAAGGGAGGGATTGTATTTTTGGTAGCAGTTGATCTTAAAGAAATCAAGGGAGTTAAAAACTTGGTTGGATTTTAAGGTATGAGCCAGTTTCCTTAACAACTAAGGTGAACCACTGAGCTTTGAAATCTTCTCCTGTCCCAGAGTGACTAATCTCTTACTAGTAGTCAGGTTTGGAAAAATAGACCTTATTTTTAAATATGAGATTTAAAACAATATTAATAAAGGATTTAGCAGTGTCTGCAAGCATCTACTATAAAAATAATTTATAAATAATAAAAGTACATTTCCTACACATAAGCAAAATTTAACAGAAAAAGTTTGCCACAAAGTTTATGGAAACGACAAAAATCACTGTGCTACGTAGTAATGAAGTAAGTTATAAAAAAAGACCAGAGGCCAAATATGAGAATTTAGAGGAAAGATGGCTGAAACATAATAATTTCCTTAAGTGGAACATGATAAATCTTACTTATTAATATAGAAGCAAAAATTTAAAACAAGTAGTGCCAACCAAATTTAACAGTGTATGAAAGCAAAAATTAGATTGTAGGAAAGGTTAAGTATTTGAGCAAGTATGAATTAATTGTAAGGCATCACATTGTTTCAAAGGAAAATAAGAGTACGATTAGATTCCATTGAAATTACTGCAATTTATCATTCATGATTTTAAAAAGTTAAGAAACTACAAATTCAAGTGAGCATTCTTAATCAGGTAAACTGTATCTTAAAATATTTCAAATATGTTAGTGATAATTGAAAATATTTTTTAGTTTCCTACTGTTCTTTTTACTAGTAAAATTACTTAAGGTGCAAGAGGAGAAATAAAAAATACTGGGAATAAAAAATGTAAAGGAAGAAATATATCATTATTTACCTATGATATGATTTTCTCATGATATAATTGTCCACATGGAAAGTTCTAGACAGTTGATGGAGAAATGATGATTAATACTAGAATTCTGACATTTTTCTGAACTCATGGTCAATACCAAATTAATATTCAACAATCTAACAAAAGATGTATAAAATATAAAAAGGTCATATAGGATATATACACAACAGCGATTACAATATAATGCATTATGTATAATAGTTAATATATTTTTTACAGCTAATTTTCAGTTTGTTTCTTTTGCCTTCTTGTAATGTCCCTTCATACTTCCCATTTTATTTTCATGAAAATGGTAGTCTTTTAAAATTGAGAATTAGGACAGTTTGTATTCTATGGTTTTATAATTATGTGAAAATGAATCATGTTTTATGTAACTAAAAATAATCAATAAAAGTTGCTATAAAATACATTGAAATGAAACAAAAAAAAAAAACCTTCACAGCAACATAAAAGACTGAATTGGAAGTGATAGAATAATAGACTGAGAACCAGCCCAGGCAGTAGTCACTATAAAGCAGTTCTTCCTTCAGCCGTCATCGCTAGAACTTAGATGGTCAAACTGAGCCTCTTTGGTTTTCTAGTTTATAGAGGGAATATAAATTTGAAGTTTATATTTTTAAGAGTAACTAGAGTAAAACTAAGCAGAATATCTTTTCTTTTTTCTTCTTACTGTTTTCTGAAGAGAGAGGGACAGTGAGAAAGAGAAAGAATTAATTTTATTTAGTTTTTCATGTTGCTTTTGTTCCTAGGACATTTCATTGTATACATGGTGCTGGGGTTTGAACCCGCATCCTCGAGCCTGCCAGGCAAGCACGGAAAGCTGAGCCACCACTCCAGCCCCAATATTATTTTATTGATGAAAGAGTTAAATGGATAAATTCTCCTCTATTTAAAATAAATTGTTCTGGAGCAGTGTCCCAGTGGTTACAGTGCTTGCCTCATGAGTGCAAAGACTGGGTTCATACTTGCACCACATACACATGATGTGTCAAAGCAACAAAAGCAAGAGAAAAAAAAATAAAATTGACTTTCTCTCTTTCTCACTCACTGTCCCTCACTCTTTAAAAGTTAATAAATAAAAATTAAAAAATAAAATGGACACTATAGGTGATCTTAGTCATCTTAGTTGTTAAGTTCAATGGTATTTTAGGTTTTGGAGGCTAGATTTCAAGTTGTTTCATTCAGTGAAGCTATCCAGTTATAGTACCTCTTCCAAAGTATTGTTGGAAAGTTAAAATTTGTTTTTGTGTTTAAAAAATATCTCAACAAATATTATCGTTCCTTCAGTCTACCAAAAAAAATTACTGATATTGTCTCTACTCTGAATTCTTATTCTTCAAGAAAGACTCTGGACTTATCATATTTAATGGTAGGAATATCTTCTTTGGGATGTGCTCTATATTTATGCCTTATAATAACTGTGTAAAAGAATTTACATTATTTTAATTTTACATATAAACAGATTCAAGTAAAGTCACCCTCCTGGAAAGTTGACACAGTGATTCAGTTCTGAGGTTTAATTCCACGTATCTATAACTTCCGTATTCTTTTCACATATCTGTACTTCTCTAAGGCTGAGCATATATTTTTATATGTTGGATATTAACCAGCTGGATATATTGAGCCACTATGATTGCAAATAAATGCATAAAACTTTATATGATGCATTTATGTTAAATACTTGAAGAGATCAATTTTATTGCATTCTCTGTCATGCGAATGTTGTTGTATTTTACTTCGAATCCTTAAAAGCTAGTGTTGTAGCAGATGATACCAAAGCATTCACAGACGCATACTTGAGGGGGCATCTTAGCAGGTATGCCTGTTCCCCAATGGCAGCCTTTTGGAAGTCAATAACAGGCTGTTAAAAACAAAACAACAGCAATAATAAAACAAAGAAAAAAGCATTTTCAAGCAATACACTGACAATAAAATATTGAATTAAAAAAACTACTCTCAGGGGCTGGAGCTGTGGCTCAGTGGTTACAGCACTTGCCTGCCATGCAAAAGTACATGGGTTTAAACCCCAGCACCACGTACACAACAAAGTGTCAGAGGAATGAAAGTCACACGAAAAACTAAATAAAAAACTGCTTCACCCTTTCTCTCTCTCTGTCCTTCTCTCTCTTTAAAAAAAAAAAAATAATATATCATACTTTTTTGGAACTGAGAATATATTTTTTAAAAATTTTGGTAAAAATATTGTTAGTGAACATGTAGAAATTCTGATGGAAAGTTTTGGAATGCACAGTCGAAAGCAAAGCTCCTAAAGCAAAAATAGTGATGGGCTATTTGAGATTAGATCACTTTAGTAATGCCCCCCTCAAAAAAATGTTTGCAGAAGGGACAGTAATTATTGAGAAAAGTAGTCTGTTACAGACTCTTTATCCCTTTAATACGTGCTCAGTCAAGAACAAAGCTAACTACAAGTAAATGCTGTGTTTTTTACTGTTGAATCTATGCAAAAGTACTTCCCAGTGGTATTTATTAGTGTTAGGAGCCCTTGATTTGAGGTAGATCATATTCTAAGACTTACTTTTTTCCTTTTTATTGTTGTATTCACTTTATTGTGTATGACTGACTCATAGGAAGAATAAAAGTGAAATATGTATTAGGGGAAGGAATAACTCATAGGATAAAATTGAAATGTACAACGAGGATAGGAAATTATTGTTGCTTTTGTATATAGGACAGACAGAAAGCCTGCAGCTTCCTGAGAAAGAGGAAATGATACATGCATATATTAAAACATGTATCTATGAGAACTTCTTGGGGTTCTGACTTTTAAAAAATAATAAAGGAGTACTCATGAGCAGGTCGCTCTGGTTTCATGGTTTCTGGGGTAGGGGAAATGTATTTTTTAGTACTATTTGTAGAAGCTGATAATTGTTCTTGGATAGAATATTCATTATTGTTTGGTTCTGACTTCAGTCCCTTCTTCCTTCCATTAGCCCCTAAACAAGAAGATGATGGTTAGTGAGTGTACACATTACCTGCTTTATGATAAGATTAATGTGGAATAGTTTAGTAAAATACAGAACTACATATATACATAATTCCAAAAAGCATAGTACACACAGACATAAAATTTATATTGTTCAAAAAGGTACTTAGGATTCAAAAATGAGTTAAAATACTATGTATTATAACCCATAATGTAATCTTTATGGCAGCTTAAAGCTCTTCATATATTTCTGTCATTTCATATAAGAAATATTAGGATAGTGAGAAGTAACATTTTCTAATACAAAGAAAAGCATCTTAAAAATCTGTGATTAAAAACATGAAAAATTAAGGATTAAAAGGATCTATTGACTCAACCTTCTTGTCATAGTAAATCACAGTAGGATAGAAGCTGTTTTTTTAACCTATTAATGCAGATGTGTACTGGTAGAATAGTTCAAATACCCTAATAATTCTTCTTCCTCAAAAGAAATTATGTCATTTTAATTACTTAAATTTGAAATTTGATAAAAAGCTTAACTGAAAATTAGTATGTTATGCAGTTTTCACACATGTGGGGGGTTCTTCTGAATGTGGGCTTTTTGATTTATTAGAATAATTATGTTTCTTGGAACTATTCAAAGCTACAGGATGGTTCTGACTTAAGGGTAGAAAGAGGCCTTTTCTTCTTCCAGAGTTATTTGAATAAAATTGTATATGTTACTACTATCATTGTAGTTTATTGTTTCGTTCTTTGTAAGGAGTAAATAATTGCTGGTAATGTTTCCTATGAAGTGACTGTTGTTCGTGGATGACCCTAAATGGTTTTGTCCATCAGGCAACTAAGTCCTCTAACTATTTGAAGATAGGAATGTCTGTTTGCAAATAGGTAATTTCTATACTCAGTCAAATGCATATTTGTATAAAGAGTTATGGCAATACTATGATGAAATGAATTGACAATTTTAGATACTTGATAAATCTAGTTCTTAATTTTCTGTAGTGAAGGGAAGCAATGGCCTCAGTAACAGAACAAAAAAGTTTAAACTACCCATATTAAGGCCAGACCATATTATAGAGTTGTTTTAGCATTGAGATGCAGTTGCTTGAATATTTTGCTTCTTATAAAGTGATAATTGCATAGCTTTGCTGTGAAGATCGTCATGTTCCACAACATTCTATGCTGCTATTAATCTTAACTCAGTGGTGATTATAAATAATATCTATTGAAACATTTATTCTGAATGTATAATTCCTTTCCATTAAATTAGATGTTTATTCTTAAGAAACTTTTCTTGGTAACTTAAAAAACTATAAAATATTTCCCACTTATTTCTTACAAATGCAGTGTATAGATGGAGTACAAATGAAATAACATTTCTACATAACATTTCTGTCTAATTCAGCATTTTAACCAAGTTTTAAAAAAACAGTACAGATAATTCACACATGAATAGTACAAATTGAGTAGTGTATGAATGTACTCAGAACTGTGAAGAACAACATGGAAATAACTAAGATAGGATGAGGTCAAAAGACTACCACATGAGCCCTGCCCTCAGGGACCTTAATTCTATAGTTGGGAAGACAAATCAGATACATGCATGAGAATATAAAAATGCTATATAACAGTGTACAAATAATCTGTTATATACTTTTGTGTATATAGTATACACATGTATGACATATGCCCAAAATCTTAGTTTTCCATTATGGTACCATTTTTACACCTCTCATTTCAAGAAAAATGCAACTCCAGACACCAAAATACTTTCCAAAGGGACACTTCTTTGAATTAACTGCAACAAATAATCTGAGTAAGTTCAATTTTTACTGTTGCTATTTTTAATGTTTCTATGTAGACTATGGTCTGAAGCAAATTTTCAGAAAGAACAGTTATAGGTGTCTGATTCTTTGAAGAAGCAGAAAAATAAACAGCTGTTGACAGAAATTTCACAAGTCTAGAGTTTTGGAACATTTGATGAGAGGAATGATTAAAAATCCTAAGCAAGAAACTTCTGCAAAGTAGAGTATTTTTTAATCTTGTGAATCAAAAGTTAAATTTGGGCCCACCTGATGGATCTTACTTGAAAACCCTTAAATGCCGGAGTAAGACATAGATTGAGTTTTATCAGAGCCATAACGTAAGCATTGACAGAGTACATTACTTTATTAGATTAAGTGATCTTATCACTGATGAAGTTGACAATATCAAGGAAGTTCATCAACTTTAATAAACCAAACTAACACAGAGAATGTCTGCCTACTGCACTATTGGTTAAAGTAGTTGAATCCATTCTGAACACTTTCACGTAAAAAGGTAACTATTCCAAACAATTAAAAAATAATGCCAGTATTGTTTAAACTTTTTATGAATGGAAAAAGAGGATAAGAACCTCAATATATTGTCTCAAGATTTTAAAACTGGTGGAGACATTTAAAAACACAAATGATATAACAGTCTTCCTAATGACTTTAGATGTAGTTGTTTTAAACAAAATATTAGGAATTAATGATAAATAAAAATATTACATTATCAAATTTTTATTTCAGTAATATGCGGATAGTTTAGTATGTGAAAAATTATCAATATAATTGTCTGCACTATGTAGAAAAGCAAATCCTGGTCATCTTGATTCATGCATCTAAGCGTTTAATGCCTTCAGCACCCACTGAGAATAACAGAAATGGAAGAAACCTACTATACACCTCATAATTGGTCACTTGAAGTCCCAGAGATGAAGAATGAGATGGCTTTTTTTTTTTTAAATACTGCCTTAGGGCCAAGTGTGATGCATGAAGGCAAAAGTACAATTGTATAGATACCCTAGAAAAAATATAAAAATGCCCTTATTAGCAGAAGGTTGGTTGTGAACATGGAAAATCCTTAGACCTAATGAGTGTGTGTTCAGCAAGTTTTATCAAGTCAATATACATAAATCAACTGTGCTTGTACATACCTTCAAAAATAAAGTGAAAAAGAAATCATCTGTTGCTATATAGCATGAGAACACTCATGTATCAGTCTAATAGAAAGTATGTAAAACCTACACACTGAAAATAACCAAGTGTTATTCAAAGAAATTCTTTAAAAGTTTTATGCAAATGGTTGATATAACATGTTCATAGATCAGAGGACTCAATATTGTAAAGATATCCATTTTGAGCTTGAGAAAAACTCAATAGATTTTTTTTTGTGAAAATTGACACATTCTACATTTTTAATGAAGTATCAAAGGTAAACAGTGGAATAAAACCATATCAAAAAGATGAACAATGCTGGTTAGCTTATACTTATCATTAACATTTATTATGAATCTTTAATAATTATGATTTTGTGGTATTTTATAAAATAAATCATTTGGAATGAAAGTAATCTATAAAAAGATTCATGCTTATGCAGTCATTTGATTTATAACAGAAGTGGCTTTTCCTTGTAGTGGGTAAGTATGTTGTTTATAGTGTTACTGGTCCAACTAGATATCCACATGGGAGAAACTGAGTTTCAATTTCATATGCAGGAAATCAATTCAAGCTGCATCATGAATCTAAGCGTAAAATATAAACAGTAAAATGTTTGAAAGCAACCACTGTTACCCATCTTCATGATACAAAAGGATCTTAGATCATAAAAATAGTGGTTACCATAAAAGAAGAAATCATTGATAAACTGAACTACATTATTATGAAGAACTTTTGGGTTGAGGATGTAGCACAGTGGTAGAGGGCTTGTCAGGCAAGCATGAGGCCCTAATTTTCATCAGTAACATCACCTTATCCCCTTCAAAATTAATAACCTTTTGCTGAAGTACATTATTGAGAAAGTGAAAATAAATGTCACAATTTTTCTGAAGATTATTTGGTATATATTGAGCAAAGGATTTGCATCCAGAAATACAAAGAACTTTTGCAAAACAATAACAGACAGGTATCCAAATAGTAAGAGCAGATAAAAGACTTGGTGGGAAGTTTACAGAACTGTCCAAATTTCACTAAACATATGAAGAATTAGTCAACAGGAAAGTGCAAAACAAAACTGCAGTGTTACACTTGAACACATCAATGGCTAAAATAACATACAGTTGCACACTTAATATGAAATGTTGATGAAGATGTTTGTTCACCAAAAAATCCTATTTGGAGGATAAATTTAATTTAACCTCCTGAGGAACCGTTCACTGTGTCTACTACATGAGTATAAACATACTCTGTATTGTAGAATTTTCAAGAAAATGTTAGTAATGTTTAGAAAGAGACACAAGAGGGCCCCTGTCTTTTTGGCAGTATTTCAGATCTTGAATTTTGAGCTTTTTATGAGGTTATGTTCACTTTGTGAAAATGCATTCATCTGTATACCCTGATGAGCCATGCCCTTTATTATATGAATATTTTAGTCAAATTAGAATATTAAATTGTATTTAAATGAATTGCTAAAGTTAAAATTTCCAGATTAATGAAAGTAATGAAATGGTTATATTTCCATTTGTTAAAATCGAAAAAGGAAACATCAATTCATATTTAATAAGAGTATTTGTAAACATGGGCTGTTTGACATTTCAGAAGCTTTGTTTATTCAATATTCTGTTGTCTTAATGAAAAGTGGCTCAGTTATGTGAGTAATTATAAGTACTGTAAATACTTCTGTCACTACTTCAAATCATTCAGAGTATTCCATGTTTAAACCTTTTATTTAACTGTTTCCTGGAATCTTGAATAAATCATAATGAATGTTTAAGAAAATATGAAGTAGCATACTGTACTAGCATTTATATTTCATTTTAACATCTCAGTGTTTTTAGAGAATTTGAGCATGTTAATAAGCACTGATAAAAATGGTGATATTTATTTCCTTATTAAAATATGCTTTCAATCATAATACCTAATGTGAGTTTAATAACTGACATACTTTGAAGTAATTAAAAACATAATTTGTAACATAATTTGGAACTCTTATGAAATAACTCTATTTCTCATTGATACAACTACAGGTCTAAAACTTTTGTGCTCTGCCACTTACATTCATAGTTGAAGGAAATTACATATTTTAGTTATAAGACAGTAAAGATTTGTTTTTAATCCCATTGAAGAGCAAAGATGTTCAAGTTCATGAATTTAAAAATAATACATGGTTTAAACAAAACACTCTTACACATTTGTTATAGTGATTGATCTGTGCTTCTGGCTCATGCATTCTCTGTCCTACCCTCCCTGTTAAAATGTTGGATATTTGAGATTAGTTTTCCAAATACACGTTTTTTTGTTCCGAGGTCTAGCGGGCAAAAAACTCTGTTATTTCTGGCTGTTGTGTCTTTTGTAATTTCTTCCATCTCTAAACGTCTTCCAGCGTAAATGTTATAGGTCATGCTTAAAGCATTTAAGCACTTATGGCGATGTAAGTATTACAACCCAAGAATGTTGGCTTTTGGTGATGTAAACTAATACAGGAATGAGGTTTAGAGTATCTAAATGATTATCATGGCCTTTCAACTACCACTGAAACCTCAAGAGCCTCATCTGTGCTTTTGAGTGGCTCAGGTTGGTATTATCAGATTGTCACCATGCCAGATACTTTACATACGTTATCCAGTTTAATCATTAGCATATCTCCTTCACAGTGTTAGTATCCCAGTTTTACAGATACGGAATCTGACAAAATGAGTAATTTTTCCATAGTATCACAGTTAGTAAATGAAAAAAATTTTTAAAGGGGTGCTAATGTATGATTTTTAAAAGGTAGTTTCTTGAAGGCCATTATTTAGCAAAAATATATCATACATCATTCTAGTATTTTCTGATTTATGTATTGAGCTATTCTACCCTGTTTTACAGTGCATAGTCTTTGCTATGACATCTGGCCAGATGTGGAATCATATACGTGGACCTCCATATGCTCATAAGAACCCACACAATGGACAAGTGGTAAGTGTATTCTCTAACCATCAGTGTTCTGAACGTCTTCCAGTGTAATGATTGGAATCAGAAATTAGGTTTAGCAGTTTCTTTTTCTTTTTTTTTTTTTTTTTTTAAAGGAGAGTGACAGTGAAAGAGAACAGAGAGGATCAGTTTTATTTAGTTTTTCACGTGGCTTTCATTGCTCCAAGACTTTCTTGTGTGCCTAGTGGTGGGGTTTGCACTTGCATATTCATACATGCCAGGGAAGTGCCATAACCACTGAGCCACCTCTCCAACCCATGTTTAGCAATTTCTAAGAAAGGATTATAGTCATAAATATATATTTTATTTCTTGTCATTTACTTCCTCTGTCACATGTTATATATAACCTTTTTAAGAGAATGGGAGAGAGGAAGGGGAGAATCAACTTTATTTTTTCATCTGGTCTTTGTTTTTCTTATACTTAGTTGTGTATGTGGTGCTGGAGTTCAAACTCAGATCTTCGTGCATGCCAGGCAAACACTCCCAACTGCAGAGTTACTGCTCCAGCCCCTAATACATAACTTTTTTAGGATGAGGACTGCTTTCATGTTCATTTTTTTATTTTTTTATTTTTTTTTAAATTTTTGAACAACCTTACAAAATTTTAACAAAATAATATAAAATGTGTATAAAATGTGTAAATATTCTGGATATTGCAATTATCCCCAGGAGTGCCCCCCCCAATTACCCTCCCTTATCCCTCCCATCCCTTTCCCTTTATAACTCTAAAAAAAGGTATTAGATTATAAAGCATTACATCTTATCTGGATTTAACTCATGTTACTAGACCAACTTTCTTATTGTCCAGGGTCTAGTCCCCACCTCCACAGATGAGTGGAGACAATGGACCCTTAGATCTCTGGGTTAAGCTGATTTTACTCATCATGATCTCTTCCATAACCATCCATTTACCCTCGAAGGCTGCAAGGTCATTGTTTCTAATTGCTGTGTAATATTCCATGGTATAAATGTACCACAGTTTTTGGATCCATTCTTCC
>PVKS010019180.1:0-38799 GCA_004027875.1 Aplodontia rufa
AAGATGTAATGCTTTATAATCTAATACTTTTTTTAGAGCTATAAAGGGAAAGGGAAGGGAGGGATAAGGGAGGGTAACTGGGGGGGCACTCCTGGGGATAATTACAATATCCAGAATATTTACACATTTTATACACATTTTATATTGATTTGTTAAAATCTTGTAAGTCTGTTCAAAAAATAAAAATTAAAAAAAAATTTATCCTAAACTGAACATTATATATTATAATTAAATATATTCTTACAAATAAAAAAAAATAAAAAAAATAAAAAAATAAAAAATAGCACAAAAGAAATTCTAGGGGCTAGAGTGGTGGCTTAGGGGTGACAGCACTTGCCTGACATGTGCAAAGACACAGGTTTGAACCCCAGCACAATGTGCACTAGGAAATGTTGGAGCAACAAAAGCCATACAAAAAAACTAAATAAAAATCAATTCTCCCTCTCTCTTCTCTTCTCTCTCTCTCTCTCTCTCTCTCACTGTCCCTCTCTCTTTAAAAAAAATGTTTTGAAAAAGAATTTCTAGCACAGGGACTAGGAGACAGTAGGCACCAATATATCTTACAGGGAGAAAACAAGAAAGGAAAGAGACTGAAAAGGGAAAGCTGTATTTTAAAGTGACATGTAAATCATCTTCAGAAGCTCAAAGATCATACTTCATAATAAAGAGAGGGAAAAAGGATAAAATGTGCCCATCTGAAATCACTTAGACTCTGAACATGCAGCAAGACTAATTATAATAAGAACTCAACTAGAATACTCAATTTACTAGAATACATACACACACCTTTATAGATCAGTATTTAAGGAAAGAGTCATATTTCAAGAAAATATTAAAAATTCAGAGTTCATGAAATAATAATAGTAACTACCACTACCACCATTAGCAACTCCCTAAGAATGTCTTTGAAGACCAGCCTACCTAGTTCCCATGTCATTTGCATCCACAGAACAATAATCACTGTTGCTCCACATGCAGACCAGACAGCCATTCAAGGATCTCAGCTTAAAAATAAGCTAGCACAAAGAGAGCCTTTGTGAGATGTTAGTGACCAAGCAGAAAGCATAATTTTTGTTTCAACTATTCCTTCTTCACTCAGTTTACAAAGCATGATGGACCAAAGTTGACCAAAGGCAAGGAGTCATATTCAGTGACGAATATTCCCTCTCATTCTCCATTCTTATTACCCCTCACCCTGACAAATGAATTGCTGAATTGCCCTCTGTAGGAGTGCAAGATCCACTTTTGAAAAAAAAAAAAAAAGGTTATATACCTTTTTCCCTCTCTGCCACCATGGAGGGAGAGAGAGCATTTATCTAGTGGTGTCAACTCACTAATAGAATCCAATTCCTACCATTTACTGATAGGTTAGTGAGCGTTATCAGCAGAAATGATTATCTGACCAGACTGTAAACAGGTCCTTGAGAGCACACCATTCCTTAATTTGTAGGAAGGACTCCAACAGAAAACATATGTTGAAAAAAAAAAAAGAAAAAAATTTGATGAGCCAATGGAAACACACAAGCCTCTTGGAACATCTCAAATATACAATTATAGCCTGCCTGCTCCACTGAGAGATCATAGTATATAGACAGAGGACAAGTGCTATGGTTTGAATCTTAAATGTCCCCCAAAGACCCATGCATCAAAGCGTTGGTCACCAGCCTGTGGTGCTATTAGGAGGTGGTAGTACTTTTAAGAGGTGGAACCTAGTAGAAGGAAATTAGTTCATTGGGGGTGTGATTCTGAAGGTGATTTGGGGACTCTACCCTTTCTTCTTTTTTGTTGTCTGGATGCTATGAAGTGAGCAGCCTCCTCTGAGCACATTCCTACAATGATGTAACAAGCCACCACAGGCCCAAAGTAGCAGGGCAATCAGACCACAGACTGAAACTATGAACCAAACTGAATTTTTCCTCCTCTTAAATTGTTTGTCTCAAGTATTTGTCACAGTGATGGAAAGCTGATTAACACTCCATGAAACACATGAGAGGGAGAGAGAGTAAGTTTGTCCTAAGAGGTTTGCAATACAGTTGAAGAGACAGACTATATACGATGGGAAGAAGGGGAGATTTTATGATATTATAAAATGATGTAGGTTGCAATGGATGAGTTACAAGGTCTTTCCCACCTGGTTTCTACTACACTTCTAAAAGTCTCATCTACAATAAGTTTTCCCCAGAATTTTCATTAAGAGACAGAAGGTTTGGCCTGAGCAGGAAAAGAAAGAGTTTTAAAGAACTTAAATACATTTGCTTCCTTCTCTGCTCCCTCATTTTTCTATCTCTAGAACTTGGACGTTTTAAAGAATTTTTGGGAATATATCAAGTTCCTCTATGTTTGGCTTTTTTCTTTTCTGTATAAGAATGAATACTGATTCCACTCTGGCTCAGAACTTGAAAAGACAGGTAATCCTTGAAATCCTAGACAGAGCTCCTGGGCTTAGAGTCAGAAGGCACACAATCAGTTCCACTTCTAATGCTTATTTGCCACTAGGAAACTACGTAACTTTTCTGAGTCTCAATGTTACCTATAAAATGGGATTTGTTTGGGGCTGGAGTGGTGGCTCAGTAGTCACAGGTTCAAAGCGAAGTGTTGGGGCAACAAAAGTGACATGAAAAACTAAATAAAATTGATTCTCTTTCTTTCTGTCTCTCTCTCTCTCCCTCTCTCTTTAAAACAATTTTCCATATTTAAAAAAATGGGATTTGTTCCAGAAAATAAAAAATTATAGTACACGTGGGAGAAAATACAATGTGATAGTGCTCAATACATGTGGCTGATGTGAATATTCGTGACAAGTGCCTCTGCACTGGAATTTCACAGAATAAGATCAGATCCATTTTTCTAGTCCATTAACAGATATTTTATTGAGCATCTCAGTGTCAGACTCTCCACTGAGCACTTGTAAGAACCACTGGGACTACATACCATTCAGGCACTACCACATAGTTTATACTTCAAATTACCTCTCTTTTAGTGTTTTTTTCTTTTTGGAAAATATTTAACAATGTGAGTCATGTTTGTTTGCTTAAATTGTATCTATCTGCAGCATTTTGGAATGAAGTCCATCCCTCACTGGGCCTCATTATACTTCAAAAGTCCCACAGTTGATGTTTTTTCAAGGCACATAAGTCAGCACAGTCTCTAAGAAAGTCTCTCTTGGGCTTGATAAAAGAGAATTAAAATATATCTGGACTTCATCAAGTCTGGTTTTCAGGCTGTTGTGGGAGAATGAAGTTGGTAGGGATAAATTAAATTATTAAGAATGGAAGTTTCCAATAGTCGAAGGAGAGATGTGGTAATAATGAGCAGCACATAAAGATAATGAGTAAGCACAAAAGGGGCACACCAGGGTCCCAGCCGATACTTACTCTGCAATCCAAATGCGCTCCTCCTCATTCTGCCACCATTGAAAACCAAAAACGTAACAGGCAAATGTCTGAATAGTAATCCCTGTTCCGTTGAGTCCCCTGTTATGACCAAATAAAGGCAGACCAGCTTCCCTGATGATTGGGTACAAAGAACACCTTTCTAGTGGACAAATAACTACCCCAAACAGTGTGACCTGGCACAACTTTTTTTGGTTACAAGTGGAAAATAACATACGGTCATTTTGGGATCCCTTACCACTATTTATTTTAGGGAAATCACATATAAAACTACCTATTAAAATGGAAAAGCACAGCTGTTCACACTCCAAGGAGGCCATTTTACCCATCAGCATAGGAGTTTGCAAGCATGTTTTTGGTGGAATTGTTGAAAAATCATTAGTTATATAATTATTAGTGCTGTACTCCTTGGTAGCTTCTCTTTTCCATGGTGACATTAATATTAAAAGAAGAATGAGCACTCTAAGATAAAATAGGAGGAAAATGTAGAAAACAACATGATTTTCATCTCTTCTTTTCAAACACCCATCTTCTTCCAAATCATGAAGAGAGAAAGAGAAAGGAAACTGGACTTGACTTGTTAGGGAGTATATAGTTTGGGGACTCCTGGCTGACTCATGCATAGGCTGGGCTGCCACTTTGCAAGACCTCAATTATATGCTTTGTGAAATTTACCTCCTGGGTTGCACAGTTGGTGGGCTGGACACAGTGACCCTATCCACAGGGTACCTGCCTGGAAAAAGAAAGTGTTGCTAGCCTAGAGGAATATCATGTTGCCCTACGAGCTAGTTCAATCCTAAAGAGCCACGGGGAAAGCAATAGCAAGTGTTTGCTGACTTTAATGATTATTCAAGAAGTTCCACAAAGAAACAGAGAAGTACCTGAGAATTGTGAAAGACTTGATTCTGTAATCACAAGAGAGGAAATTCATTCCATTTGACTGATCTTCAAATAACACAGCCCCGGTGAGAATGGCTGAGCAAGCCTTTCCCTATCTTCACATCCACACGCCTGGTAGAACATATCAGCAAGCAAAGGTAACATTAACCAAATTTTCATCGGTGAAACATACCTGTGAGAGGTGTCCCCCTGTGGTTAACTTCAAAAACATTTAGTCCACATATTGCTTTTTTTTTTTTTTCAATTTAAAAAAGGGATCTTTTGCCCTAAATACGTGACATCTAAGGACAAGGCAGCTGGAAGGTAGACCAAGGGATTTCTATCAGACCAAAGGAAGGACACCCTTGGCCCTCAGCCAGGTGATGAAGTTTGCATAGCCCGAACACTTCAGGATGGAATCGTGAGGCTGCTTCACTAGGGTGCTGCAGCATGCGTTAAAAGCAGAACCTCTGCAAAGTGGGAGCAGAAAGGACAGGACCACTGCACGGTCAAATGACCCTAATTTGGGGCAGGTGCTTGAGAACATCCCTCTCCTATCCTCAAAGCCATGCCTCTCATGGAGCCAGCAATCTGGTGAGTTAATGGGCCATACCTCCAGTGACAATTTCCTTTCTAGGCCATTCCTGGGCATTCATGACCCTGGAATTCCCTAAAGCCAGTTTCCTAGGTCTATGTGAGAGCAGACCACCTCACAGCCAGCCAGTACACACACCACGGGCCTACAGGGGGGCCGGAGGCAGCTGTTGGCCTATGGGTGTGGACACAGGAGAATGAGGCGGCTTGTCCACACATTCCCACAAGACTCCTCTGGTTGAACAGTGGAGTCAGGACAAGAAGAGAAAGGATAGGCTATGGGATAAGAGGGTCTTCTTGTCCTGGGCCCACAAACATTAGGGAGGGCCTGGATTAGGATACATCACAGACCTGAAATGAGTGCTTTCTGGTAACCCCAAACAACATCTTTCTCTCTCCTATACTCACAAGGACCAAATAATTTATTACAAATGAGGACACCATTAGTATGAAAGGGACCTTAACTACGCGGACACCAGCTCAACAGGTGAGGACAAGACTGTCCTGTAAACTGGGATACAAGGTCAACCCAGTTACACCGCACTGGAGATTGTTGTCCCTCATAACAATCCCCCACTAATGCTGAGCCTGTGGCTCCATCAGGAACTGCCATCCACTGCAAGCCAGCAGTTTTTCCCATTGGGTTAAAGAGCATTGATGCCTGGTGCACCCAAGAGGTAAATAAAGCCTTGTTTTGTCATTTGCAACCAGCGCTAGGCACATAACAGAAAGCATCATCTGCAGTTCCAGCTTCGTTGTTTCTCTGCAAAGGCTGTTCATTCTGTTAAATTTGTAGGTTGGCATTCTAAATAAAGGGTGTGGAAAATGAGAACTCAGACTAGAGAAACATCAGAAAAAACTCTTGCAAACACACGAAAGAAGGTTGGATAAGAGGATTCCTGTAGGAGGTAGAATGCAAAGACAAACACTAAACCGAACTTTAAAAGGAAACATCGTGGCCTTTTCTGGGACCAAGCCTGTACTAAGCCTAAAAGTGCAGAATTTAATCAGAAGCAACTGGTGCTTTCCAGAAGCTCATGGCCTGGAGGAGGGAGTTTCTGGGAAGGCCTAAGGCCACATCCTTGGCACTTGGTTAATGTCTCCCATGCTGCTTCTTAGCAAATTCCAGTAGCCTGATTTCATCTCACAGTTGTTACACAACACACACAGACACACACAGAGTGTTCCTGCAATGCTTCCAGTCTGCCCGCCGTCCATCATTATTTACACCAACAGTTCTCAAACATGACCACGAGTCACAGTTATCCTGGGAGCTTCTCTAGCAGGCAGATTCCCAAGGAGCACCCCACAGAGCCTGAATCAAGAGGTCTCAAAAGGAGGCTGGGACATTTCTCTCCTTAGTAAACAATCCAGAGGACTTTGAAAACAAAGCCTTCTAACGCCTGGAGAAGTTTAGCCAGAGCCACACTGGCCTGAGGGACTCTGACCAGGAGGCAGTCATGCCCTCCTGCCTGTTTTTCCCAGTGTGTTCCTACATTGGGGTCTTCCCAGAGCCATCTGAAGGTGCCTAGTCCAGCTCCATGGTCACAAGGCACCACAACAAACAACTGTCCTTTTCCTTCATGGCCAAGCTCCAACCAACTGCCATTTCCAACACATCCTGAAATGTTTCTCTATCCATACTCTTTTGTGAGAAATGATTTGAGCTTTATTAAAATAATAAAGTGCAGCAAGTTTATGAAAACTTTAGAATGATCCCTTTCTTTTTACTGACAACCTGAAGTTCCCAATCTAATGACAAAAACCATTACTTGGAGTGAAATTTTAACCCATTTCTCCCCATCACTCCCTCTTCCTCCACAGGCCACACACATACTATGACCTGTGGGCTTTTTGCTAAACTAAGGATTCTCAATGAATAGAAGCTTCACCCTTCTAAAAGAAATCATTAATGTCTCCAGGAAACCAGGCAATTTTTCTATTTGAGAAAATGAAGCAAATGTTTCAAAAGGTTAGAAGCACTGCTAGCTGCATCTTTGATTCATCCAGAATACAGATAGGAGGAAATTATAGTAATCAATCAACTCGAATTCAGTGTTTCACAAATAGCATAGTATAATCAGATATAAGTCTGAATCTATAAGTAATTGGCATAAGAGAATTAATGAAATAAATAAAATTAGAGACATGTAATCAAGTAGAAATTCATCCTTGTCGATGGAAAGACAGCCCAGGGGGATTCAGTCATCACTCTGGATGGTATCATTGCTAGTTAACCTGCAGATAAGTCAGCTGTTGACAAAGCAGGGGGTGAAGAGAGCGATACTACTCCAGCCCCGCCCTGTGGTTCACGGGTAGCAGGGTACCAGCTCAGCAAGGAAATCAGTGCACTCACTGCTGCTTTGCCTGGGAGCAGCCACTGCCTGTCTCCCGGAGGCTCCCATAGATCCCAGGGATGGAGCCTTTCTAGGAAAGCCCTCTGATCTTGACAGGCCCCAAACTCAGCTCAACATCCTGTGATAACATTTCCTCCTGGCTGAGGGAACATGTGAGCGCTCAGCATTGTTTCCCGGATTCCACTCATCATACTGACATGGCTCCGGCTGGATGGAGCTGGAAAAGTTAAAAATAAAAAGACCAGACCCAAATGCCGGAAATGCGCCACTTACTTCCTGACCTGCTTCTAAGCTGAAGAAACAATTCCTTAATATACTAGTTCCTCAGCAGACTGTTATTTTGTTAATTTACGCCTTATTTCTCTTGCTTTGTTTTTTCACTAAGCATAAGAATTTTCCTAATGTAGTTTAAAAGTGAGGCTAAATGTTCACCTTTTATAATCATGAGAAATAAGGTGTGTAATTCCACTTAGGTAAACAAATTTGTTGTGAAATAGCTGTAAACAAAGTTTGGAAGGATGTACATAGTGATGTTCACTTTGGTCCATTTGGTGTGCTCCAATATTTTTGTTCATGTTACTTAACTCTTTTCTGCTATGAACATTTATCATTTGCATGCTTTCAGAATTAAAAAGTGGGGGTAGAAACATTAAAGTTATTTACCAATGGAAGCTATCAACACCAGACATAATTATTTTGAAAATTTAGGAACAAATGGCTAATGATGGACTTTTGACCGTACCGCTTCTTATACTACCACAATCCACTATTCATGTGCCATACCATTGCCAAAAGCCTTTCACTAGGTTGAGCGGGAGCATTTGTAACTTTATTTTAAAACAGAAATCAGATGGTCACAGATGACAACTCACTTCCTCTCCTGAAATAGCCACTGACTCCACAAATCATCTGCTTATTGTTCAAGACAGATACTTTCACAGATAAAGTAAATAAGGATTTCTCTTACCAATGGATTGAAAAATGCATTGATTTAAAAAGTACTCGGTGTCATAATTGACATTTCAATTGTACTGGTTTTCTTGTTTCTACATTTCATGGAGACTATCCAGCAAGAGGCAGATATCAAATATGTCCCTTAAGAGGATTTAAATTGGCTCAATTAATCTGTCTCTGAATTTAAGACAATGTTTAAAAATAAATGTCTGGCTTAACATTTTACAAATGTGTCCCTTTAAATACTCATTTCTCTTCCATTCACCACAAAAGAAAAATTTTGTACTGAAATCTAAGTCAGGAACAACTCAATGAAATGAAATCACCCAAGGCAGCCTCCTTCTCTCCATTTCCGTCAATTTGTGTACTGCTTGATCACATTTTTTACAGACTATTGTCACCTAGAACTGCCTCCTTTTCAATATCTGACATTTTGAAACACCCCCTACTCTTTAACTACAACCTCCATTTGTTCACATTTCCTATGCTCTCCCATCTATTTCATCTCCCCTGTCCCTTCATGGTCCACTTCCACCAATTCTGCTTTCTTTCCTTTTTCCTCCTGCGTTGTTGAAACTGGGATAGGAATCCCAACCCTACCTCACCCAGTTCGCAAAATGGAAAAACATGGCATATTTTAGGTGTCTATTTTACTGAACAATAAATAGCCTAATTCCTTAAGTTAGAATAAATATAGATCCATAACGGAATTGTAAATATTTTAAAGATAAAACTGAAAACTTAAGCTTTCAGAATTTTCAAGCTTCTAATAGGCTACCTTGAGCCAGGACCCCAAGCCTCAGAAGTGAGCTCCCTTCTTCTCTACGACTCTGGGTATTTCACAGAACCCATTTAGGGAAGGTTAACCTAGCCTACTCAGCTTCCTCTTTTGTCACAACCTAAAGTCAACCACTTCTTACCAAATTCTCCATGACCTCTGGAATTTCTTAGTACTCTTGACCTTGCACTAAAGTCCTTAATTGGACCCATCCAATCCATTTCTTCTGTGTCAATTCCAGGATGTCTCTAGACAAAGTCCCATAACACAACCTTGTAAAATCATGCTGCAATGGTCAATCCGAATTGTTGACTTGAGTAGATTAAGATGCCTCTAAGATTAAGAGGCTCCTAAAATTGAATTTTCTGAATGTGTCAATGAGGTGTTTCTAGGAATGACTGGCATGTGGGATGGCGAATTGAAGCAAAGACCCACCCTAAGTGTGGGCAGCACCCTCCAATAGGTTGGAGGCTTGGATGAAGTAAAAGCCAGAAGGAGGAGAGAGCAGCAGCAGATGCAAATCCCATTCTTCTTGAACAGTTCCTGACTGCTTCACTGGATGTGAGACTCCAGTTCCTTCATTCTCCCTAAGTGGACTCTGCCCAGTCATTCTGCAGGAAGTTTCCAGGCCTTCGGTCCAGATGGGCATAACATCCTTGATCCCTTGGATCTGAGGCTTTGGCACCTTGACTGCACAGCTACTGGTTCTTCCAGCTCTCGAGCTTGCAGGTGGCCACTGTGTGTAAGTCAATCTAATACTTACATCCTGTTGATTCTGTTCCTCTAGAGAATCCTGACTACTGCACATGCCATTCAACTAAACCTAAGCACAGGGGATAGCTAGACCATCTCCTTTCTGTCCCTACTATACACCCTAACTTTTCCCAGTCCTCTCACATCCTTAAATCTACTACTCACTTTCTCAGGAAAAGCTTCCTCTACAAAGAGGGAGGCATTTTAAGGAAAGTATCTCACATTACCATCTTGCACATTGAATGACATAATGGTGACATGGTTTCTCTCCCTCCAGTCTTCATGCAGCACCACCACTCTTTTCTGAGCCCACCCACTGTGGCCAGGCTCCTGATCCCATCCTTGCCAGCCTGCTCTTTCCAGCCTCCCTGCTACTTCCTACATCTTCAGGCTTCTGTTTTCTCTCCCATATGGTCAGGACAATTGCTTCTGTTGAATAAAGATATTTTCTTCATCCTGCTTCTCCCAAAGTTCTCCTTCTTGCTGCCAAATGTCTTGATACAATAGTTGAGTTTTCCTGGAAGCCATTTCTTTTCCCCCCATTCTTTTCTTTTTTGTTTACTACTCCACATGTTTTATTGATGCATTCTAGTTGTATATATCGATGGGATTTGTGGTTACATATTTGCACATGTACACAATATAACAATATAATTTGGCCAATATCCCTTCCCAGCATTTCCACCTTCTCCCCTCGGCCCCTTTGTTACTTTCCTCTACTAACCTCCCTTTGATTTTTAGAAGATCCACCCCCACCTTTGTTTTCCTTTTTCTTCTCTAACTTCCACATATGAGAGAAAAAATATGAGCCTTAACCTTCTCAGCTTGATTTATTTCTGCTTAACATGATGGTCTCTAGTTCTATCCGTTTACCTGCAAATGACATAGTTTTATTTCTCTTTATGGCTGAATAAAACTCCACTGTGTATATATGCCACATTTTCTTTATCCATTCATCAGTTAATGGACACCTAGACTGGTTTCGTAGTTTGGCTATTGTGAGTTGTGCTGCTGTAAACATTGGTATTCATGTATCCCTGTAATGAGATGACTTTAATTCCTCAGGCAAATACTGAGAAGTGCTATAGCTGGGTCACATCGTAGTGGTTCTATATCTAGTCTTTTGAGGAAACTTCATATGGATTTCTCTAGCAGTTGTACTAATTTACAGTTCCACCAACAGTGTAAAAATGATCTTTTTTCTCCACATCCTCTCTAGCATTTATTATTATTTGTATTTCTTGATAATTGCCATTCTGATTGGTGTGGGATGAAATCTCAGTGTAGTTTTGATTTGCATTTCCCTAATTGCTAATGATGTCGAACATATTTTCATGCATCTGTTGGCTATTTGTATTTCTTCTTTTGACAAATGTCTGTTTAGTTCATTTTCCCATTTATTAACTGGGTTATTTGATTTTTTGGTGTAAAGTTTTTTGAGCTCTTTATATATTCTAGATATTAATCCTCTGTCAGAAAAGTAGCTAGCAAAGATTTTCTCCCATCCTAATTGTTTCCTTTGCTGTGCAGAAGCTTTTAATTTGATGCTGTCCCATCCTCTCCCTGAGCTCCCACAAACAGGCTTCGACTTCACCAAGCCAAGGAAACCATTCTCTTTAAGGTCATTAAACGACCCACTCATCAATATTCATCAATATCTTATGTATCTGATCTAAACTTGTCCTCCTTCAACTCCCCAAAATGGGCAAGTCCTCATTAAATCTTCACATCTCTTTCTTTCCATGGCTTCACACCCTCCTGTTCTGTCTCGCACCCAGCTCCCCTTCATCTGTCCATCCCCCTGGCAGCATTTTCCAACATTCGGTCTTGTCTTCCACAGTTTCTCTCTTAGAGACTGCAAACACCCTGTGTCTTCAGCAATCATCTCTACATGTACAGCACTTTGGATTCCAGAGCCTCTGGCCTCTATCCCAACACTGAGTTGCTAGCCCATCTCTTATCCTGAGGTAGAGAGCCTGGGAAACAGGATGAGAATTTTCTATACCAATAGTCACATGAGCAAACCATGTAACATCTGCATCCCAATTATTATTATTATTATTATTAGAAGAAGAAGAAGATGATGATGATGATGGTGAAGAAGATGATGATGATGATGATGACAATGACAACTTAATTCATAGATTTGGCAGCAATGATTCAGTGACATTGAAGTAAAAATTTATTTATGTTGATTCAAAAATTACCTACAGCACTTACTACATGCCAGGTAGGTTTGTAATATAGCATTTTTCCAATAACAACTCATTTAATTCTCATAAGAACCCTGTGAGACACATTATTATCCCATTTCGTAGATGAGAAAATTAAGGCACAGGCAACTTTCCCAGATCACAAAGCTAATAAATGGTAAAGTCTGATTCCAACGCAGTTTATACTCTTCACCATTACACTGGAGTGCATCTAATTATAGTGCCCTCTTAGTCTTTTAAAGCATTTTTAAAATTCCATTATTGTTATTAAATGAAAAATCCAGAACATAAGAGCACCCTTGCACTTGAACTCTCTCCCAGAATGCATGTAGGTTAACACTGCTATAAACTACAACCTCATTATCAGCTTTATATCCTCTCTCATTCTCAGAACCATGATTGTTAAATCCTATTGCATTGATATCTGAAAAGGCTATCTTACTTTCATTGCTGGTACTTCAATTTCAGCCTATTTAACAATTCAGCCTGCATTAACACTTGCTAAATCTAGCTTTACAATATCAAAGCTCTTTGACAATTCCTGTCATTTCTTTCCACACTGAAATCACTTCAAAATAATCTCATTTCAAAAAAAAAAAAAAAAAAAAGGCTTGCCACTCTGTCCTTGGTGCTTCTGGTACACACAGACCTGCCTCTCCTGCCACTCCAATCCTGCTCAGCACACAGACCCAATGAAGTCCACACTGCTCAGGTGGCATGCAAGGTAATCCACGAGCTCCCTCCCACCCTTTCCATTCCGATTTCAAGGTACCCTTCCCCATGCCACAGGCACAGTGCTCCCTCCCCAGTGCTCAGTTTGCCACAACCCTGACCTCCACCAGCTTTTTCCTGCTTCCACACCTTCGAAGAGGCTATTTCAGTTATTTATACCAGAACCCCTTTCTTCCTAAACATAAATATCAGACTCACATCCTTCCCTCAAGGCCTAATTTGAATCCTGTTTCTTCCCAGTGACTTCCCAGGTCTACCCTGACAGAGCAAGCGCTGACTTCTGTATTTAGTTTGCTGCCTGAGTCCACTGGAGCTGCGACAACAAAATACCTTAGACTGGGCAACTGATTAACAACGAAGTCGACTGCTCACAGTTCTGGAGGTTGGATGTCCTTGCAAGATCAAGGCTGGAGTAGAATCAGTAGAATCAGGGCTTATTCCTCAGAGATGTGGCCTTCTACATATCTTTACCTGGTCCCTCAGGTGTCCTTTATATGGGCACTAACCCCATTCATAAGGGAAGAGCCCTCGAGACCGAATCAGCTCCCACGGCTCCACCTTAACACCACCGCACTGGGGATTAAGTTTCAACATATGAGTTTGCCAGGTGAAGGATGGAGATCTTCAGACCGTAATACTTACCTCCATTCAGCCTATATGGGAAATTTTATATATATGTGTCTTTTACCCACCAGAGTAGGAGTTTGTAGAGGTTGCTAATAACAGTTTTCATCCTTCAACTCTTGCCTCCTCTTGCATAATTTTGTAGAAATTATATATTTTATAATTCAAATAATTTGTGTCACCAGCACAGATCAAAGATCTGGGACAGCAGATAGCAAGGGGTTAAAGAGAAGATGGCAGCTCCTTCTATGAACACAGAATATGTGGAGTTAATACAGGCACATTCCTTAGTCCCCACAACTCCCTGGCTCTGCAAGGAAAGGCAGAGAGGAGTAACATTCTCTCCAGGTTCCCTTCTCTGGAACAATGTACCCTTAGGAAGTTGCTGTCCCTTTCCAAGAGTTGTTTTGCTCAGCCAGTTCAGCCTGCCTCACCCTGCCTGCCTCACATCTGACCCAGTGTGCTCTGCCAAATTGTGTGAACATCCCTCATGGCATGTTCAAGAGCCTCACCCAGAGATCTAATGGATTTGCTTGAATGACTGTTTCCAACAGTTTTTTGTTGTTGTTTGTTTTGTTTTTTAAGGTGGGTGATACTAGGATTGAATTCAGAGACTCATGCATCTTCGGAACACCCTCTACTACTAAGCTATACCTCCAGCCCCTAAATTGATTCAGGGGAAAAAAATCAAACCTTTTAAAAGAACTTACTAAAAGTCTTTTGTAACTCCTTAGAAAGTTGTAGGTAGAAAGCAAAACCTGAGGGCTCAAGAGGAATGGAAATTCAATTTCAGGTCCTCTTTCCCCTGATGCCACTCTCCCTAAGCATTGTGTCCCTCTCCCTCTAATGCACATAGGATTTTCTCAGATCAGGGATCCAATTCCTTGATCTCATCCCTATGCTGCTGGAGACTGACACCTGACGGAGGTAAAGTTACGGGTGTAAGGCTGAGTTCCCAAAGGAGGCACCAAGTTTATTTCTTCTACACCTGGAGTTTAGGATCCAACTTTGAGATTTATGAATTTCACACTTAGCTATGGTCAGAAGAGAGCTAAGATCCTTAAGGGACAATAAGGAGAAAGGTGCAAGTCCAAGGTCTGGACATTGGGAAAGCCTGCATCAGGGGACATAGAAAGCCACTCTAGAGGACCCAAATATGGCTAGTAAATCTCCAGGTGATTAGTTCCTAAAATGGATCCTATTGTGAGAAACATGAACATTCGCCACTCTTGAGTGGTACTTAAATAAAAGATCCATTCTTTCTCCATTCATTCATTCAGCAGATAATTAATGTCTATCACATACCAGAAACTATTCTCGATTCTGAGGACACTTCAGTGCACAAAACAGACTAAGTCCCTATTTGCAGAGAATTTAACCAGAACTACACATTACTTTTGTAATCTTGCAGTATATGAAACTCAGAGGCTTCCAAGAACAAATTATTTTTTCTCTGGGAACTTCACTTTTTTTTTTCATTTTAGGCAAAAATATCAAAACTTTACCACCTACATCTCATAGGACTGCTGTAAGAACTGAGTGAAATATCATCCATGAAATTCTTAATAAAGAGCTTCAAACTCCGTAAAAAACCAATAGTTGGTAATATCTCCGGATTACTAAATGCCACCCTAAAATCACCCACGTTATCGTCACTGGCCTTAGAACTAAACCTTATGAATAACCCATCTGTAGGTCTTATATCTAATCATTCAGACACAACCCTTACAATTTTTGCTATTTCCACATTCAGCTCCACCATAACGAAGGTAATAACTGCAATGCCACAGGTTTTATGTGTTTTCTAATACACAGTAAAATCATGAGTAACTATTAAAATTTAAAAATCCATTCATGTGATCTAGCACCTAAAATTAACTCAGATGTCACCAGAAGTATGCTGGGTCTGCTTTGGGAAACACTGCTCCATATGCTCAGCTTTGCAGAGCTGATCACAATGTCTAAATCTGGTCTATTTAAATCAAACACACTTTAGAGAGCTCCAGGGTCTGCCCTTCTCTCACAGCCTCCACTGCTACTCTCCTAACACAGTCCCTCAAGCATCTCTCTCCAACACAACCATCACCCCAACTTCTATGCTTGCTCCCTGCAACCTGTTCACAGGGCAGCCAGAAATCAGGTCATGTCTCTGCCCTGCCCCAAATGTACCAACTGATTGCCTCTGCACTGAGAACAAATGAGAACATGTTAGCATGGTCTACAACAATCCTGCATGATCTGACCCCTGGCTGTCTCCCCCACCACATTTCCTACCTTCCTTCCTTTGGAAGTGTGGTTGCAGCAGTGTGGAATGCCACTCAGGCAGCCCAGGCATCTGCTAATCCCTCTGCTTGCAGCACACTTTGCCCAGATGGTCACAGCTCACTCCCTCACTTCAAAGGCCTTCCCTGCACACCCAATCAGAAAGCACCTCCACTGTCACTCCATTTCTGTTCACCTGCCTTCACCTTCTCCATAACTTATCACTACCAAACACTTAAATCACAGATGCACGTCACTTATTTCCTGTGCATAGCGTGGAAGTCACTCAACAAGCATTTGTTGATTGAAGGACTGAGTGAAAAGGCAAAGGACAGATACAGAGTGTTCTTTGAATCATGCTCCGTTGAGGCTTCTCCAAGACATGTAGGGTGGGCAGCATGAAAGGCAAACCTGGAGTTTTGGACAGAGGAAACCAGAAAAGAATACGTGAAAGCAAAACTAAAAACTCACAGACTCACCCACCAAATGCTTCGGAAATATTGGTCCAAAACATAGAAAGTGATTGGAGACAGAACAGAATTCAGGGATGGACATGGCTAGAACTGAAAAAGACCCTCATTATCCAAGAACTTGTAGCATTTAATCTGGTTTAAAAAGTGGGGAGGTGGGAGATAGGTGTGCAAGTGACCACTTACTCCTTCACCAAGTTTTTAAATCCAGTACAGAGAAGATAGACTTTGTTTTTTAACCCAGTCTGTAAAAGTGCTAAAGAACAATACAACTGCCAAAAGGGACACTGCTGACACAGGGAAAAGAGTGAAATGACTTTTGGTAGACTGTAATGGCCTCGTTCATGACCTTCACACACACCCTTTTCCTCATAACTTTGTACTCCTCCGCTGTGACTCTGAGCTTCATCATGACCTGCTTTGACCAGTGGGGTGTTAGCAAATGTCACACAATCAGGAACTTGAAAAATACTTGTGTATTGCCACCTAGCATTTTATATGCTTGGACGCCCATTGGCCTACAGGAGGGATATGAGAAATGTGTGGGAAAAAAAGTTGAGTTTCCCAATCAAAATCACCCTAGACATCCACATAAAATAATCACAACCTGTGTTAGATAAATAGAATACCCCAGCTGACTGGCAGAATAATAAAAAGAATCAACAGTTGTGAATTTTAAGATACTATGTTTTCAAGGAGCTTGTTACACAGCAATAGCTAACTGATATAACTTGGATAATTACCTTCCAAATAGCTAAGGAATATTTGAGAAAAAGTTTAAATTATCCCCCTAAATTCAAATGAAATATTGTAATTTTAAAAGATTATTTTCTAAAAGTCAAAAGAATTAAAATGATAAATACCCTAAGCAAAGAGGAATGAATTTTCTAGTTAAAATTTCAAAAATTTTTATTTGAAAACAATAAGATTATGAGGAAATATGTTCAAAGTAGTAGCAATTCAAAGCCAAACTAAGAGTCTGCTTAGCTTATAGAAGTGGTGTGATCTGTCACAAATATAAATGTCTTACATAGAGAAGACTATTGGTTTTCTTTGTGGGCTAAAAAAAATAATAATAATAAAATGAAAAAATGGAACCACATATGTGTTATTCATCCTTCAGTAATTCCACTCCAGCTTCATCACAGGAGACTTCTCATTTCTACAGCACTATGGTCTATTTTTGTTAAAGGAAACTATTCCTTCTTTATCCTAAAAACAAAATTAATGACTTTCCTGTCTACATACCAAATTCATTTAAAGAACCATATCTAAAATAAGCCAGTAATAATTTGCTTCTCTTCTGTCTTCTCTGCCAGCCTGAGCACTACCTTCTCCCCGCTCCACGGTTATCCTTCTTTCCTTTTTCTCTGCACATTTTCCAGGAGCTCTGCGCCACGGCATCAAGTCCCACGGTGGAGAAGTGAATAACGAAGCAGACAACCAGGGCTGTCTGTGCTGTTTCAGGAGCCTTCTCACCCAGCCTCCTTCGCGCTGGCGGTCTTGTACCAGCACAGTCGACAATTTTAGTTCATGCAGGATCAGTTTTATTTTCTGTTCCATAAACACAGACAGCTTTGTATGAGAAAAAAAAAGTGGGCTACATGGAGAACATCACCAAAGACGCAAGCGATAACATGCGCTTGCACAGTCTTCTCGTATGGGAAGTTGTTGTTCGCTTCTCCTTGTGCAGTAAAAACAGCCCGATTCTTCCCTCCCTTTTCCAGGCAAGGAAACTGAGGCGGGGGATGGCAAAGCCACTGCCCTGAGATTTCTCTTTGGTAAACTGACTGACTCAGAATTGAAACCCATGTTCAACATCGTTCCCTGGACACCCATGCTCCTGAATAATACAATGTTGGTGGGGGAGCTTTAGTGGAAAAGATCGGAAAAAATATATATATATGAGAGAGAAAAGATCAGAGATAAGTAAGAAAAAAGTCAACATTTACTTTGAACAAATGAGTGGGGAAAAAATCCAGGTACCAACTGGTAACATTTCTAGAACAACATTCTACACAGCACAACAGAGCACTACATAATTTTCCATTGGGTTATGGACTGGTAGCAGCAGAGTAACAAATACCAAAGTGAAGATTCCCACACAACCTTGCTTGACAATCACGTTTTCACCTCCTCCTAATGTTCCCAATGTGCTGTTGGGCTGTTTGTTCTTCATCCAACATAGGCTACTGCAATAGCAAATTCTTGTTTATCCAAAATATATTTATGGGATACAGTTTATAGATACTAGGTAGGTTAACTGAGGGGAATAACGTAGCAGAATCCATTTATTTCAGACTCAGTCCAGTTTTAAAGCTCCAGAACCGCTTGGCAAATTTTTTCTGTAAAGACTAAACACATTCATCCTCCCAGGCCATGTGGTCTCTGTGGCAGCTGCTCACCTCTGCCCTCACAGTGTGAAAGCAGCCACAGACAAGATGTAAAAACGTGAGGGTGGCATGTTCCAATAAAACTTTATTTAAAAAATAACCATTCGGTCCCAACCCCACCTCTAAAGCATAACGCTCATCCAGAAGGGAAACACACACACTCATGTTCTCACTTGCTCTTAGGGAAGAACAGACCCTTAAGTGAATGCCTAGCCTCTCATCTTTCCCTCAGTTTTTGGAAACTAGCCTATCTTCTTGCTTACAGACTAAAGCAATGTAGAAGCAGGAATTTGAAAGCATAGATCAGTACAGTGAATGCCAAAATCCCTTAGAACATAGTCCGAAGGCTGAAATTGTGCAGTAGCCCTGGCCAATTGGTATAGGTGCAAAACACTCTGCCTGAATCCCATAATATTACTAATCATCTCAGTAGCACCTACTGAATACCACTGACTCAAACAACGTTCCATTTTTGGTGAATAACAACTATTTGGAAGCTTAACAATGACTGAATCACCAGAAGAAAGGTCCCCTTTAACCTCTTTAAGGCAAAAAAAAAAAAGCATAGATATGTAGGATCAATTTGAAAAATAATCCATAAAAATTTTCTACATCCAGAAGTTAGAAACTGCAATTGAAAATACAATAGACCAACAGCATTTATAAAGTACTTTAATCATTCCAAGTCTTTTGTGTATATTAATTTACTTAATCTCACAACAACCCAACCAGGTAGCTACTATTATTCCATCTTTCTGATAAGGAAAGGGAGGTACATGGAGATTAAATAATTTGCCAGGAGCAACAGAACTACTCAGTAGCAGAGCTGGGTTGTAAACCCAGTGGCTCCACAGACAATGTGTTTAATAACTACACTGTGCTAGAGATTACCTGCACCCTTACATGGACTACGTCAGTTTAAAGACTAGGAAAATGATAACATATATTTAACTCTCTTCTAAGTGCAATATGATCTTCAAAACTTAAAGATTAAGGCATGTCAGTGTTCTTCTGTGTCTCAGGGTAAAGAGTGGAAGTGTCTCCTATTTTTGTTCAGTTTTACCAAAATAAGAAAAAAAATGTGCTTGGATGTTAGACTGAGATTTTATTCTTTTTCATTGTTGCATTTAAAAATGCTTTTGGAATGAGGCAGAAAAAATAAACAAGTATACGAAGTTATGGGAAAATTCTTTTCAGGCACTCCTAGTTCAATCAGATAAATGTGAAAAAGTGAAATGAATTAGTCCTTGTATTTTTTAGGTCAGGATATGAAGATTGAAATGGGTTTTATTTGTGGCCTTTATTTCTTAAACAGTTTGGTTGTAAATTTGGTTTATATGGAAGCAATTTGGTTGTTAAAATAGCTGGGGTTATGATTGGCTTAACATCCAACAAAAATATTTAAACTAATATATCCAAGGTAAAGGATGAAAGTCAGTTTTTGATGTTTCATTAAAAGAAAATTTAAAGTTTATGGAGGGATTTTTAAAATAAAAATAATCCGAAAAACATTTTCATTCACTGAATAGGTGTCTACTCTTTTATACTAATGAAATGAATGTTTTAGTTAATCCCTGGAAGTTCAGAGTACAGAAAAAAACAGCTTCTAGACAATAGAGAGGCTATGCACCAAGCTTATGTTTATTCTACCATTGGCTCAACTCCATGCAGAAAAAGGTTCACTGCTGGCCTAGTCCATCAACAGATGGATGGATAAATAAAATGTAGTATATATACACAGTGGAGTTTTATTCAGACATAAAGAACAAGAAAATGGATGGAACTTGAGAGCATTATGTTAGCAAAATAAGCCAAGTCAGAAAGTGTTCTCTCATAAGTAGAAGCTAGAGAGAAAAATAGGGGGAGTATGTGGAAAGGGTGGGGAGCTCTCATGAAAACAGAAAGGAGACCTTAGAGGAAGGGGACCCTCCTTTACTATAATTTTTAATTACTGAAGAGGTGTTCTTATAGAATCTCCAAAGGCATGATAAAGTCAGGACAACAGTCCCAGATCCAATTTTTAAACAAGAATACAGATGAAATAACTTTGTTTCTAGAAAATTCCCTCACGAATTGATGGGTGGACTGTGCGAGATAAAGGTGGGAGAGGATCACTCCCATGTGAATATATTTTACTTGTGCTTCCTCTAGTCATCTGTTTTTTTAAAAAGTGGTTCTACAGGTGAAATGGGCAACTGCTTCAGCTGAACCAATGCTCCTGTCAGAAGATCATCAGCCTCATGACAGCAAGCTGAAGTACAGGACACAACTGTGGCCAATAACCGAAAAGCATGATGATTTTCCAAAGAAGAACCCGTTTGAAATTAGGGATTCAAAGCTGCTGACTGAACTTTCGAAATTGTTCAGAAAGTCATTTTGATCACGCCTTTTATTCCTGGGATGAAAAGACTCAGGAAAAAGAATCACCTTAAAACCTACATGATTATTCTACTAGTGAAATTTAATAGAGTCAAGACTGAAATTTTTAAAAAGCCAAAACATCTGTTATTCTAAGTTTTCTAACTCACTTTCTCCTACAAGGAAATGTTGACCTGTAAAACTGGACAGTAACAGCTAGGTGAAGCTGTGAAGGAATGCTTGTAACTGTTGGCTTTATCTATTATTTACGTGGAAGGAAACTATAGCACCAGCCTAGCCACCAAAAAAAAAAAAAAAAAAAAAAAGCTTAGAAAGTCAATGACATCAATAAGAAATGTATCTGATATTTTCCATTTTAAAATTGGTAAATTACACTTCTTATTAAAATACTGATAATAGCTGCAATAAGTGATATTTGTATGGCATTTGGAAGTTAAGTGTACATACAATACCATATTTATATATCACAATAAAGCTACTGTATTTTTTTTAAAGAGAGAGGGACAGTGAGAGAGACAGAGAGAGAAACAACTTTTATATAGTTTTTCACATGGCCTTTGTTGCTCCAACACTTAGTTGTGTACGTGGTGCTGGGGTTTGAACCCGAGTCCTTGTGCTTGCCAGGTAAGCACCGAAACCACTGAGCCATCGCTCCAGCCCAAAGCTACTATATTTTTAATACTCAAGTATTGTGCCGATAAGGACTGAGGCTCCAAAGGCTTTTCACAATGTTTTAAGATCAAACAATAAAGCTTTGCTTGAAAAGTATTTCTCATTTGCTGGGAATATGCTTTTAAAAGTAAGGGTGCTAACCCAGTGCAATGAGCTGCTATCATAATATCATGGATGTTGGCACAGCACACTACAAATTTAGATTCCACCATCCTCTCGGGGACACTTCCTTCTTGTCATTCTGATGTACGCCAATCATAAAATACCAGAATATCTGTTGTTATTTTCATTTTGCAGACATAGAGGCTTAGAAATACTTAATGACCCTAGCATGATCCATCCCACTGACACCAAGAGTAATTCACCAAGGTGGTCTGCTTCTTGAAATCAGAAATCAAAAGAACACCAATTTGCCAGGTGATCAATATAATGGGAAATTCTATCACTGGTTGACCTTAGATAATTAAGACGGAATAATTGACTGTCTTGACGCACCTTCTCCTATCAGTGAGGAGTGTCTTGTTCCACAAAAGGAGGGAACAACACAAATCTAAAGCATTTTAACTCCTTTGTGGTATGTTTCCCCCTTGGGAAAGGGGATGCTTATTTCATTTGTTTGCTCTGCTTTCTTTAAAACACACTCAAGGTGGGAAAGTAACTCTTTGAAAATGCCAACTAGAAATAATTCAATTCTCAAGAAGATTAAGCAATCAGATCGATCCTATATATAAAACAGGAAAATGTTTTATGGAAGTGCAAAGTTTCTTCCAAAAACAAATTTTTAAAAAATTGAAAATATAATTCAATCAAGAAACCTTTTTTTCAACTTGGAATCATGCCATTGCATTAGTAGGTAGTGTTAATAGTTTCCAAATGCCAGTGTGTATTCATGAACATTTAGCAAACCCCTCATGACGTAATATATTCCTTCTCGGATATATCTTTTATCAGATCCATCTGTCTGTAGAGAAATGCATAATTTTACAGGAGCTTATCTGCAAATGAACTTTCAAAGTAAAGTCAGAGAAAAATGACTTTTGAAAATTGGAATAGAGGAAAAAGAAAGATCAACTCCTGCTGTTTTGAAGATACTTTCCTTTACCCATGGCATCTTGCCCAAAGCCTACTTTCTCTGGGCACTGGGGTCCTCTGGGCTCCTTTTCTTAGTCTCTCCTGCACTTTTCACAAGAAAGAGAAGTGACCCCAGCATCTCCAGTAAAACAGAAGAGATGAAGGAGCAAGAGGAAGCACCAAAGTGAGATGCAAACGCCCCTAGTGTCTACCACTGGAATCTCCCTGACTAACCCCCAGGTTTGAAATTCCCTCTCAACTGAATAAGCAGCCAACTCACGTTTGCTAATCAGGCATAGGTCATTTGTATTTGATTTATATCAGCAAGAGTCCAAGCAAAAAAAGCAGAAAAAGGCAAGGTGTGTGAAAACTACCTGAAGAGAGCCGCCCTGACCCTCAGAAAGAAAGGGAGCCCATTAGAAGCCAGA
This sequence comes from Aplodontia rufa, assembly GCA_004027875.1. Lineage (NCBI taxonomy): Eukaryota > Metazoa > Chordata > Mammalia > Rodentia > Aplodontiidae > Aplodontia > Aplodontia rufa. The sequence continues at coordinate 22,952 of PVKS010019180.1, forward strand.
AGCCCCAACTGCTGGACGAGGTGAGATTACACTCCTTTTATAGATGGGCTCCTTTCTTCCACTAATACAGTCAGTTGGGAATGGACAACTAAGAATGAGTCACCCATTACTATTAGCACCTATGCCCATAGAAACTTAAACAAACTCAGTGTTCTGTCTCAATAAAGGAATTCATGATGCCATTTCTTCATTAAGTAAATATGTCTCCAAAAGGATATATTAGGCTTGCATTTCTTTAAAGCTATCTACTTTACAAATATTTGGTTGTTATAGAAAAGGACTCTGTTAATTACTTCTCTTTCTTTTTATGAACTTCATCCCCTGGTGTGTCCTAAAAGGGGAAATATTTCAGAAAGTGAAAATATTCTTAACAATAAAACTTTGCATTCCCAGTGGGATCTAAAAATAAAAATTTGTAAAAACACAATATTAGAGAAACTAATATTTCTCTCCTGCCAGCTAACTCATGTCAGTTGTTTAGGCACAACCAAAACTAAGTCTACAAATGAGTCTATAAATGTTATTTTTAAAGTAATTAGAAGTAATTACTATAGCTATTAGAACTTTATATTTTACACAATGGTCAAATGATTCATGCTTGAAACTTACACATAACATCAATATATAGTATATGTTTAAATGTATAAGTTTAAAGAGGAAAATTAGGTAAAAAGCAACTGGAAAAAACCCAAAAATAATTTTTAAATGGCCTAGATTCATGCTGTATTAAGAAAAAATATGAAAAGCATTTGGGAGGATGAAAAATGACTTTTATCATTAACTTCATAGGCAAAAGCTCTACTTTTTGATAGGCTAAGAGAAAATCAATAATTCAAAGGCAAAATATGAACTGCTTACATTTACCAGTTTATATTCGGTATTAATTCTATCCGGCAATATATGCTATTGACAATAATAAAATACTGATGCTTTCTAGTTTCTCATTTCAAGTTGCTCCAGCTTTATCCCAAACCTTGTTAGCAAGAGAAGTTACCCCCAACGGTTACACAAACCTGCAAACAGCAGGCTGGGACAATTTGATCTTCTCCACCACAAATTCCAATGCACATGCTTTCTTCTGTTCCAGCCATATCTTTATGTGTGTAATAAGGCTTTTAAAAACAAGCTCGTGGTTTCCCCTTCAGCTCTACCACATAAACAGAACCACTGAAGAACACTTTTGTACATACAAAATTTTCTACTTATTCACACTATATGTCTTTCATTAGCTTCAGATCACAGAGAAGAACCGCTAGTGTCATTTCACATTTTTCTTTGTGTGTCCAATTGCTGTGTACCTGTGTCCCCAAAGGATTTATTATCGTTTGCTGCTTGCTCTCAGCTTTGGACAGTGGGGGTAGAAAACCTTGAAACTTGCCTGACTCCAGTGCTCTCATTGCTTAGACACCGGCATCCTGTTTTAACCTCCTCATGTTGGACCTTTATCACTTTACAGACCCCATATAACAAACAGGACTAATAACTGCCATCAAACAGCCTCCTTCAAAAGGCAGCTGGACTGTGATTCATGGCAAAAAGCTGTAATAACCCTGCCACATCCTAGAAGCTTTAAGATTCGTTGCATTGAACTTGATACATATACTACAGCACCTTGAAAACGAATCATCTGCTAGTTCAGTATTTTCTTCTTAGAATCACTCCCTCCCGGGGCATGTAATTAATTTACTCAGCTTAAAAAAAAAAAAAAAGTCAGGATTACTCACACAGTCTTGAAGATGCAATGTCAGCTATTTAGGACAGAAACATCCAAGGCCGTGCTAGAACTCAATTACAACTACATATGCATTAAGGCAGGAACTGGCAGGCCTCTGGGCTACAGCAACTATAGGGCTCGTGCTTCCCGACCGCCAGGCTATAATCTATGAAACTGAGCCCAGATCCAGCCAATCAGTTTGCTCCTCATAACAAGTCTAACTGGCTCTGGGAAGCTGAAAGGGCTGCACTGGAGCAACGTAGAGGAGATATTCCACACAATAATCTGCTTATCTAGAATCACTTTGCCTGGAAAAGCCAGAGAAAAATCACAGCTTCTTTGTCTCAGGAAAGAAGGACAGGTGATCTGGCTGAATCACCACCAAACCTGGAGCAAGACCTCTGGCTTGGCAGTTCCAGTGCTGCTGGCGTTAAAGGACTCACAGCACCCCAGAAACCAAAGGGCACCACCACGGCAGCACAACGCCAAGGTAACTTTCTTCTTCCTTTCTGTTCTTACTGGGAGTAATGCTGAGTGGAAAGAATAGCATTAAGGTGCTTAGGCAACTGAATAGGCTTCTCTTATTTTGCTGTTCTCCGTTCTGAGCTTCTGTAGAATCATGTGTTATTAAGCTTGAGGAGAGAGAGGTTGAACATCCCTGAAATAAACTTGAAACTGAAATGATCATCTGTGAAGGCAAGTAGAGAATTTCCCAGAACGGTTTTAAGCTTCCTCTCCAGATGGGCAGCGTTTTCATCCACTCATGGAAAGGAGAGGAAAGGGGGCTGATAGGGAGGAGGGAAAAGGGGTTCAGGAACACAACTATATGCTGTCCATATCTGAGAGGAAATAACCAAGCGGGGAGAGAAAACTGGGAAGCTGCTGCCCACTCCCTCTGGCCCTTGGTACTGAGGCCACAAAAGAATGTTCTGTGACGGGAAGGTTGGGGCGCAGTATCTTCAAAACACAGGACAGAGTCCACAGTGCCCCCGCAGTCCAGGTGTTACTTATTATCTCTAGTTCTACTTTTTTCTCTTTTTTAAAATTCATTTTATTTGTTTTTTCTGCAGTATCTTGCTTATTTCCCATCACATTTTAACTGTTAGCTATACCAGTTATTGGTTATACAACACTTCTAAATTATTAGTTATTAAAGGAGCTGTGGGAAACAGTATTGAATCGAAATTACTATAGACGTGACTAATAAAGGAAAGCAAAAACAACAATCCCAGAACAGATGGAGATACATAACCCCAACCCCATACCACTTAGTTACTTAACATTCTTCACCTGCCTACAGATGCTTCCAATCCTCCGTAAATCATTTCTTCACGAATTTTGTAGCAAATGTGACATTAGCAACAACAACAACAAAAAATCTTTGCAGTAAATTTTTAAATAACTAAATCAATCACTGTGCTTTCAAAGTGACAATAGAAATTGCACAATATTCAATTTCTGTTGTTGAATTTATAGGCTCCCAAATGTAAAAGCTGAGAAGAAAAACTCGCTTTGTTTAGTGGTGAAATATAAACAGTAACCGAAGAGATATTCATGCACTTTCTGTTTGCTGTAGGATAATTGACCAAATTCAACTTGAGATTTGACACCAGGAAGAAAAATAACAGTATGCAGAAAATAGAAAAAATAATCCATTGTTAGTTTCTTCCCAGGTTTTATTTTTTAAATGATCCACATCAGCCAGGGGAGAATGTTTCTGCTCTGTTTAGTTTTTTATTTAATTAAACCTGTGTTTATTTGACAGGGCTGCTGCCTGTGGTAACCACGTGAGGATGGAAACTTCTGAGAAAGTCAGGTTGTTAGCACTGTTGTCCCTGTTACTTGAAGGTAACATAGATTATTAGTGTAAAACGAAAAACAAGCCCTTAAGATAAAACTCATTGAATCCTCAACATCAAACTCTCTGTCTTACACCCCCTTAATAAAATTCCATGAAAATCCCCTGACCTCTCCTGTTCAAATCTCTGTCTTCAACAGCCGAGAACACTCTAAACGGAGGCACGTAAGTCATTTCACCTGAATTCTCATCTAGAAATTTCCCACGGGAAAAACTCACCACCTACAACTTGGAAGAAAACTCTCTCTCTGCCCAAGACAGTGGCCAACAAGCATAGCGCAAGTCTTCGAGTTGAGTTCCCTCAGCTTTTGTATATTCTCTGTGTCAACATATAACTGAGAGGTCACCCTGGCTCCTTGGCTCTTACAAACACCAAAAGTTTTGTTTGACTCAACTTAAAACTTCATCTGTTAGTAAGTAATGTTTTCTCCAAAACACATTCATAAGAGCTTTCTGAAACGCCAGCACTGCTTTTGCCTCTTAGAATCATGATTACAAACACCTGAGACTTGTTAATGCAACAGCATTTTGGGGGGGATTTAAATATCTAGTGCCTAGTGCTATGGCACAGGGGTTGGGGACAGGGAATGGGACTCACACAGGAACAAACAAAAGCAATGTCTTGATATGATCCAACTTGAGCTTATTATGCCATTTATATTTATTTTCTAGACCCTACTGAAATGCAATTCTATACCCAAAGCAATGCAAGGAGTAACTAAAAATATACACATCAATACTATAATCATCTTTTGCCTAAAATTGCTAATGCAACATGTCAGAGTCTGCAATAGCAGGCATCATTCTCAATTCATCAGGACTTATATTACCAGGTTCTGGCTAGAGAGACTCCCCGTCTCATCACCATCAATTAATATTGGTTGGCTGTCATATCAGGCACTAAAAAGCTCATGGTGTTGAGAAGTCACCCAATAGCTGAGTTCATTTCTTGCTCCTATTTCCTTGATCTCAACCCCACAGACAAGGATTAAGATGATCCAATAACAGAAAAGTAATTCAGGAATGCAAATCCTTTTCTGAACGAAAAACTGTCAGCAAATCTCAAGCATCAGAGCAGCTATGGTTGATTGAGAAACGTCTCCAGAGTTGGGCCAAGAATGACTTCTGGGTCCATAAGCTAATATGCCTGGCCCTTAGTTTATGGAGCCAAAAATCTCTCATGGGAAAATTGTAGGGAACATTCAGGCCCACCATGTCAGTGTGCCAAACCAATTAAAACTAGCAGGACATTTACTCCATTCCAGGTGACATGAGTAAATAGCCCCAGTACTTTCACAGTGCTAAACCCTGCCTAAAGAAATCCCAGTCTGTAGGATGCTCCCTGGTAGGGAACAGCTAATGCTTCCAACTCTGATGCTCCTCAGAGTGTGAACTGAAAGAAAAATACTTGCTTGAAAAATATCAATGAGTTGACCTTCCTCATCTTAACAAAAGTATTTCAATTTACATTAAAAGGCACAGGTACTAGAAATGTGAGTCTGGGGTCACTGTAGGTACTAAGCTTATGTTCTTGGTTCAGATAATAAAATACTTTATCTGGGCACAGAGACCTGAAATTGAATTTGCTTTTTGCATATGGTGGGAATTTTTAGATGGTGGCTTTTTGCTTATTTATTTGCTTTGTGATGCTGGGGATCAAACCTAGGGCCCTATGCATACTAGGCAAGCACTCTACCACTGAGCCACATTCCCAGACTTGTGTGTTATTGGTTAGTCTCTCCTAAGAACCATACTAATAATGCACATGATAAGACTCAAAAATATATTACTTATGCTTAATATAAACTATCAACTTCTTATATATCAAAACTCTTCTTCTAAGTAATGAGACTTGATCATAAGGACTAATTTTCCTATGGTCTTATTCTTTGTCTAAGTTTTTCTAAAGTATTATGACATGGCATATATAAAAACAGGTAAATATGTACATTTAATAAGAGAAAACTTTGGGATACATTGCTCATATGTGATTCTAAAACTGTATCATTGCTTCTAGTAATGTGAAAGCAGTATAACATGGAGGCTGAAGGCATAAGCTCAAACCAGACTGCCTGGGTTCACATCCCAGCTCTGATGTTTACCTGTAAGACCTTGGGAAAGTTATTTAACAGCATTTGCCTCAGTCACCTCGTATGTAAAAGAGCGCCATGCACAGTTAATACCTACTAGGATTGGTATGAAAATTATAGGCAAATGCATGCCTATAACTGAGCCTAGTACTTTGTGCGTATTCATTAAAACTATCATTTTGTTATTAAGTTTATGGCAGTAAATGTACATAATATTCAAAATAAAGGTAAATTATGAAGCAGGTAGAAGTGATGAAACACCTACCATCATTGCGTATTGCATTTCAGGTGATATTTATAAGTAAGATTTTTGTCTTGAGGCCTCTAAGATAACAGCACAGTCAGGTGGACAGGTCTCTGTTTCTTGTCAGTTTTCTGCCTGGTTATCATTTGACAACCCTGTCCTTCATTTAGCGTGTCATGCAAGGACACTTACCCAAGATGTGACATGGGGAGGGGTAATTGTAGTAGACATGATTCATATGATAGTTGGTACAAAGTTCAGGCTAGTTAAAGATTCCTGCATGAAGAGAAAAAGTAATGGAAGCCATTAATCTTCATTCCTAGTATCCTAACCAAAGGAGATTCGGAGGGAGAGAAAAAAAGTTACCTATCATGAAGAGCTGTGCCGATTATCCAAAATGCATGAACCATGTCTGCAATTCATGCTGAATTCCCAGCTTAAAAATGAAAGAGCACTGAAGCTAATTATGTCCTTTCCTCCCATGGAGGAGGGATTTCTCAGAGAGGGAGAATATTAAAAGAGATTTAGATATACTCAGAAAGAGAAAGGGGGGGCGGAATCTACTTGGTAAAGGAAGTGGTGCACTAGGAAAGGAGTATGGTCCTCTATACTCAGTCTTTCATGAGAGGACCCAGCCCTCATCTTCCTCCACTCCCACAAAAACACCCAGCACCCGATCTACCTTCTTCCAGTTTCTGAGAAAGCTCACACTCTCGCACACAGCCATATTTCTGCAAATGCAGCCCCCTTATGCACACCCTTCCTGGCACCCACCAAGACCAAGGACAATGATGTCCATCACTGTGAGCCTTTCCTGCCCACCCCCTCTCCATGGGAGGTAGTTACTCCCTCTTGAGTATATTAAGGAATCAGTACCACTTGCCATATAAATTAGCACTAAAAGACAAACACTGGAAAAATTGAGGAACATTTCAGCTTAGCAAAAATAAAAGTGCCTTAAAAATGAAATATGGCCAGGTCAGAATTACAATTAAATCAAATGTCAAGGCTTAATAGACCTGAGACGAACTTTGCCAGAGACAGTGAATCAGCTCTGATTTTTCTCAACAATGATTGTGCAGCAAAGTCCACTATCATTGCAAGATAGGCCCCTCATTTGTGTGGGGCCTGGTTAAGAGTGGAACAAGCTAAGCTAAGTCTTATTTATTCTAATTACCCTGCTCCTGGGGTAGAAAGCACTGGGGGTAAAGAGGTATCTAGGACTCAGCAATGGGTTCAGCTACAGAATCAAACATGAAGTCTCGCTCCCAGAATCCACTTGTGCTACTGAATTGTCACCTGCTAAAGCATTGCTATTGTCTAGGCTTGCAACCAAGGGGTCCATCACTCAGCACTGGGCATTCACTAAGAGGGGGAGGATAGAAGGGGCTGGAGAATTTCAAGAAACAGGTGTTCTGCAGAATAAGTGGTGTGGTTCAGATGAGAGTCCCCCAAAGGTCCTTACATAAAGTCTCGGGCCCTGGGCTGGCAGTATTGGGAGGTGCTGACCTTTGAGAGATAGGGCTTAGTGGGAGGTCCTTAGGTCATTGTAGGTGTGCCACTGAAGGGTCCTGCTCCTTTCTCTGATCCCTAACGATGTGAGCAGTTTACCTCCCACTGTGAGGTGCAGCCCTGCAAAGGTCCAAACTACTGGAGCTGCCCAATCTTGAACTTGAAGCTGTAGAACTCTGAACTAAAATAAAACTCCACTTCCTAAGTAGCCTGTGTACAGAATTTCATTATAGTGACACAACACCAACTAATACAGTAATCCTCAGAATTCAGACAGATCCAGCTGCTTTTAATCCCTCTCTTACTTCTGTCCTGACTATGACCCCTGTGCCCCAAACTCAGGCTCCCTGTCCTGTTCAGCTTCCTCCACCAAAGTGACCCACAAAGGGACCTATCCTCTCCTTTCATCGAATGAATCTTTTTCTATGCCATTCCCAGAGCACTAGATTAAACCAGGCTGTGAAAATATGTTCCTGCTACCTTCCAACTGGTATTTCATTGTAATAGGGCTTTCTAGAACTACAGCTGAGAAGCAAAGGAAAAAAAACCTCTCATGAGCATTTCAGGCCCCATGGAGAGTGACAATGAAGACATGCAGAAGGCAGGCAGGGTTTCTGGGTCTAGGACTCACACCTCAACAGCCACCTTCTTCTCTTAGGTGGAAGCCAGTCCTACACGCACAGCCCTGGAGAAAGCACAGGTTCACTTCTCCATGCAGGGCTGCACAACCATCCATGGACATTCCTCTATGGTCCCTGTCCACATCCAGAATGGAGGCCACCACAAAGCACAGGAAATTTTCTCACTTATTTAACCCACCCACAACATAAGAAAATACCACAGGGTATCTCTAAAGTACTTTGGTTCTGAAGACCTGTTTATAATCATCAGCAACTAAGAGATGTGGATTGCTCTATGTCTCAGAGTCCATAGGATTTTATTTTATTTATTTGCCATAAGAATTTTAAAAATAAAAATCAGAGGAGTAGAGCACTATAAATTAACAGTGACCCTTGAACTTCATAAGGTGCTTGTTAGAATGGTAGATTCCTGGCTCCTACTATAGGATGCTGATGCCATGGAACCAGAATAGAGACTAGAAATCTACATTTTCATTGCCAATGTTGTAAAGCCACTCATCTGTGCACTAGTCCTTTAGAAACGTTGAGACAGGGCATTTCAAACCACTTTGCACAAAGCCTAGAGCATTACAAGTTCTCAGTACTTACTATCATTACTAATACTCAGAATTAGTTCCAACTTCATATACTCCACTTAGACATGACCTACTGCTAAGTGAAAGTTACACATGGGTGTGGCAGAACGGTAGCAATCCAGGAGTTGTTTCAGTGCAAGAAAGAGAATAGGGGGTCTTGGGGAAATACAAGACAGAGCACCTAGTTTCTGTTCTAATGATCCATTAACCATTAACATAAACTCTTGAACCCCAATTATCCCTATTCTACAGTGTCAAGAGTTCTGAAGTTTACGCAAGAATATGTGAAATAATTATCCATGGAACAAAAATTCCCAAAGTAAAAACATTCAAAATATTTCCTTTTATTTTTTCAGCCTCAGACACAGAAAGCAAAAGAAAGTTTGTTTTGTAGAGCAAAACTCTGAGTGAACAGAGTTTCAAAGTGGCTGACTCCGCCAACTTTAGCACACGATTAAGAACTGAATGCCCAACCTGATTGGCGGCTGCCCTCCTGCATCCTGGCCATTTCTCCTTGCTGATGCTGCAGGTGGCTGGTGCTGAGAGTGTCTACTTGCCACTTGCAATCACGCCTCTCAGTAAAAACGGGATGGCCTTCAGGAAGCCTTCTGTTTGGCTTGCATGCTCCTGAACATAGGACAAAGCTCTGTTGTTTAAGAGCATAAATAATATAAGCTTTGTTCTTCCAAACCAAGAACAAAACTAGATCTATCCAAAATCACTTTGTCTTAAACTGCCTAAGGATGACAAGAATGAGGTATTATTTTAGGCTGCCCATCAGCGCCAGTCATTCAAAATCTTCTCTTGGCTGCAGAAAACAATGACTCAATATGGCCATTTTCTGACAGACTGCAGCCTTAGGAAAATACTGTTCCACATACTTGGATCTAGGGCTCTTCCTGCATTAAAATAAATGGAAGTGATTCAAAGCCCATCTCTCTTTGAATCTTGGGCATATGAACACAGCTATTTGTACTAAAATAATGAAAGAAAAATGAAAACTGAAAAAAAGGGCTGTTTTCACTCCACCCCAGGTGCTTGATATGGGTTTTAATGCAAGATTCTCACAATGACCTGTAGGATGCTGGTATTGTTCTCCCCATTTTTACCAAGCATAAGAAAGTTTAAGTAAGTTTCCCCGAGGAAGCAGAATGGATAAGTGGCACAGCTGGAAGTCAGATTGTAAAAAAAGTAGAAGTACAAGCTCTATCTTTCCTATTAAGATTTAAAAGAACAACTTCTCACATGTCTACTAACATAACTTATTATACGAATGTGACAGTACTAGCCAGGCGCAATGACACACACCTGTAATACCAGAGACTTGGGAGGCTGAAGCAGGAGGATTGCAAGTTTGAGACCACCCTCAGAAACTTAGGAAGGCCCTAAGCAACCTAGGGAGAACCTGTCTCAAAGTAAAAAAATATTTAAATTTTAGAAAAAAAAGTAAACATAAAACATTTATGCTGTTTCCTCCTTAGGATAAATCCCAGACTAAGCATCCTTGAGCATAGAGACTATCCTTTTTCAATTTCAATACTTATCAGCCACCTGCCTTTTCTCAAAGGTTGTAGCAGGTAACTATGTGTACACAACACAGTCCCTCAAACTCGCCGGCACACCAGATTGCACCAACCATTTACATTTCTGCCCAAATGATAGGGGGAAGTGAACGCATTGTTCTTATCTGGTTAGGCATCTTTTCCTATGTATTGGTCATTTGCAATTCTTCCAGAAATTAATTATCCCTATCCTCTGTCTACCGTTCTGTTAGAAGCTGACTCTTAGATTTTTTACAAGTGCTTTCTGTGGGCCACCCCTTGCTGTTTTCTCTGCAGAGTCTATGTGCTAGTATACTGGAGACTTTGATCTATAGCCAAGAAAAATTCCAGCAACGTATCACCAAGGTGATTAGTCAAGTGCCATAAAACATGTTCCAAGAAGAAAAACTGGTTAAGTCCAAAGAATGGAAAACCATAAACTTCCCCTTGGTTGTCTGCTTCAGAAATAGGTCATCCCCTGACTGTTGTTTATCTTACAAGAAACAATGACCCATTCAGTCTTAATCTTGTCCTTCTGCACAGACAAATTTCGATAAGAGAAGGGGGCCAAGAAAAGTTTGGATGAATATCCCAAGAAAAGGGATGGAGTATGGAGACACAGACAGACACACATACACACATGCACACATATACATACACACACACTTTTCCCCAGGAAGAGGGAGACCACAAGGACATATAGTTTGTTTGTTCTGAGGCCTAACTTAGAGATGCCCTCACACAGAGGGAAATGAATGACTTATCTAAAAACAGAACTCATGCCACTAGAGGACGCAGGCCTAAGGTAAAGCACAGCTCAAGTTGAGTCCCCAGAGCTTAGGACATTTAGTCTTCCTCCCAAAGTACCAAGGTTATGTTAAAAGGCAGTATGACAAGAATACCCTCAGCCCAGACCCAGGAATTTACACAAAGTGAGCTGGGCCACATGACAGGCTGGGCCCAATCTGGTTGGCTGTGGGCAAAGGGCTTCAGTGACAATGTTAGTCTGCCCCCATGTTCCCCTACTTGAGGAAGAACATGATCAAATTCGAACAGCAAAGCAGGGCTAGTGTCCAGCTTTCCTTCTTACAAATAGCACTTGCATAATTAACTTAGTTTATTCCACCCTGTCTGCTGAGACTCAGCCAAATCCTGGCCCTGAGCTGAAGAAAACTGAGCCTGACCACCTAGTAGTCTAAGCCTCACAGATGGGCTCCTGCCTTAGCCAGCAGAGACTCAGCTGTGAGCAAACTGGACAAGGGCTATCCTATCCCATCTCACCTGCAGAAGAAATGCAGCCTGCAGCCAGTCAGCTATCTGGTGGCATTATGTCCTGCTCTGTAATATGCTAGTCCCATTGTGAAAATTTTACCAAACCCAAACAAACTCCACATTTCACCCAACAGAGATGCTTGGTAATGCTGGAAAACAGCCTCTCCATCTTTTCTCAATATGAAAGCATTTTTCTGAACTCTTTCGATATCCACATGGACCAAGAGAATAAAGAGTTCACACTGAGATTTAAAGAACAATTCAGAAAGCATGTTAAGGAGAATGGTATAGTATTCAATGGAAGATTCATTTGTGCCGGGAAATGCACATCATTATGCCACTTAATCCTCTCTACTTTTTATGTGGGCCCTTTTTATTTGAACCAGTATATAAGAAAGCAGAGGAAGCTGTACAGAACAGGTTCTGGGTTCCTGACTCCACTGTAGAATTTTGTAAACTTTCATCGTGACATTACCAGTTCTTCCAGAAACTAAAGGAAAAGTCTGTCTTGAATGTTAACCTGTCCTAAAAGTCAATTCCTGACTGCTTAACAGAATGATTCCCCTTGGCTTCCTCCTGGGGAGGCAGAGGAGCTATCTTATTTTTTTAATTTTTTTATTAAGGAGTTGAGTTACTGTACAATCATAAATGCATATAAAATAACAATATGGCATGCATATGTTCATAAACCAGAATTACCCCCACAACACCCACACCCCAGTCTCTTGATTCTTCTATATTTCACCCCTAACAAGGGATATAAATGCCTAGATTATGAATTTTCCAGAATTAAATTATTGCAAAAATAGTATTTGGATTCTCAGGGAAGTAAAAAGTATGCTACATTGTTGATTTTCTGCCTACATCCCTATTCTCCCTCCCCTCACCTATCTTCTCCACCCTCTGCCTGTGCATAGCTATGGTTGCCCTAGATTAAGTGTTGCTATGCCTTTGCTGGGTCTAATACATGAGTTTGACTTCCTTTCACCCAAGCCTGGATTTTGCTCCAGCCTCCACAAATGAGTGAAAACGTTTGACCCTTGACTCTCTGGGTTTGGCTAACATTGCCAGGGGAGCTATCTTACACCGATGCCTCCCTTTGGGAATAGGATGCTTCCCACAAGGGAAAATTCTTTCCAAAATTAAGTGCTTATTTTAGGAGAGCTGTGTGGATTCCCAGCCATCTTCACACAGGAAATCTTATACCTCTGAATTAAAGATAAACTCTTCCAAGTAAATTTCAGCAACCCTATTGGTCACTATAGACTCTAAAAATAAATAGCAAAGAGCCAGACAGAGGAAGTTGAACCGTTGGTCTGGAGCATTTGTGAATACATGAATTTTCAGCAGATATACTAAACCCTGTAGTATATTTCTCTCATGTCCTTCAGAGTTTTTCTAACAGCTATTATGGTTTCAGGGGCCTTTAAATGCTGGCTCTGAAGCTTAGATTACATGCAATTCGTTTTTGTCCCTCAAAACATTCATTCATTTTTTTAAGAGAGAGAGAGAAAGAGAGAATCAATTTTATTTAGCTTTTATGTGGCTTTCATTGCTCCAATACTCCATTGTGTACATGGTGCTAGGGTTCAAACCAGCATCCTCATGCATGCCAGGCAAGGGCAGTAACCGCTGAGCTACCTCTCCAGCCCCATTCATTCATTTTTGATTAATAAGTTTGTAACCTTACTCTTTTTCTCCAAAAAATAATCTAAAAGAAACTAATCCAAAGAATAGGAGAAATTTCTACTTGGAAATAGCTAAGACCTATTTATAATATACCTAGACAATACTACATTAGGGAAAATACCTAATTGACTCATTACAAAGTACTCATAAGAAACTCAGTAAATACATGACAGTGATAATAGCAACATGCATTTCAAGCAATTTGCTGTTTCAAAACATTTTCTCCTATGTCGTTTTAAATAACCCTCAAAATTCCAAGGCGAGTCTCCTGTCCTGGTTTTGTCACCTGTTAGCTCTGTGACCTCGGGCAGTTTACTAAAGTAATCTGAGCCTCAGCTTTCTCAGCTGTGAAACATGAATGATAATCCTTCCTTGCAGAATGGATGAGAGACTTAAAGATAGCATATGCCAAAGGCACAGCAAGTACCTAACATACGGCAGGCATTTCGAAATGGAAATGATCACTACTATTATAAGGCAGGACTGATAATATTATTCCTTCATACCGTTGAGGCAGCTGAGGCTGAGAGAGAATAATGATTCACCCAGTCACTACAGCCACCGGAATGCCACAGCTAGGACTGGAACACAGGTCTCCAATGTGCCAAGAGAAAGAGCTCTCTGCATGCTTCAAATGACTCAAACTGTGAAAAGTAGAATTGCAAAACAAGAGTGTTGATCTATGACTTTAAAATGGTTGGTCTATGTTTTCAACAGCAAAAGGCATTTAAATGAAAGCTCTGCCTCTACAATCTTGTTCTCAACGGGAACGCAATTTTATTCAAGCAAATGTTTCTTCTTTGGAGACAGTCAAAATCTTCTAAGGATTTGATGAGCTTATCTTAATTATCATTCATATTGTTTTTCTGACCTGCTTTCAAAAATTTACTAATCCGAGTAGATCATCTGCCCTTCAATGGAAGGGAAATCATTTCTGAACAAAAGAGATCAGAAGTAAGAGACACTGGCACTTCCAGAATGCTCCTGGAGCTTGCCAATTCAAGTGTCATTTCAAATACTCAGTGTATCCCTCCTAATGTAGGATATTTTAGGACCTTTGGTAACTTCTGACACATGACAAGCAGAATATTTTCATCTGCATTTTTTGAGTACTAGATTTAAAATCAATTCTACATGTTCTTCTCAGAACTTTTTTATAAGAAGTTATTGTATGCAGCATTATTGGCAATAATTTTAGAGTTGCCTCCTTGGGGTAGGATGTTTTCAATACCCCATAATTAGAATGAACTTCAATGGTAGTCTGTAGCCAGTAACTGAGATGTTTGTGAAATTACTGAAATACTACTAAAGTGGGTATCATTTATCTTTTTGATCATGTGGCTGAAATATCTGGAGCAAAGACAATCAAATGAGTGTCAATATTAACCCTAATGAATGAAAATGGAAGAAAGCGAATGAGGGATCCAGGACACTTTCTCCCCTACTTACCTGGTAGAAAGCAAGTCAAAACATGTCATGATTTACATACAGCTTCAAGAACACCAACGCTGTAAATATTTACTTGGTACCGTGCCCAATGTGCTATTTAGCCAATAACTAACTGTTCCAGGTTGTTAATAAGTTCTCCTTCTACTTCTTTATTCTTGATGATTATTTCTTTGTCTTCCTTTGGAACATGTTTTTTATACCTACCCTTATTTGCATTTATTTCTATTCCTTCCTTTATCTCCCCTGTTCTTTTTATATGAGAGTCTCTCAACACAATCAAGAATCTATAGAGGGGCTGGAGCGGTGGCTCAGTGGTTTCGGAGCTTGCCTTGTAAGCTTGAGGACCCGGGTTCAAACCCCAGCACCACGTACACAACTGAGTGTTGGAGCAACTAAGGCCATGTGAAAAACTAAAATAAAGTTGTTTCTCTCTTTCTCTCTCTCTCTCACTGTCCCTCTTTCTTAAAAAAAAAAAAAAAAAAAAGAATCTATAGAAACGTAAGCCTGTGGCATTTTATCACTCTTACCACCTTTCTTACTCATGTTAAAATGAAGTGAAAGGTCTTTACATCTCACTATTGGAACTATAACTCATTCCTACTGGTTTTGTCTTACCTGGGCTTCTACAGGATTTTTAGAATACAGCATATAATACTAATTACAAAAGGGAAAGGTTAAAGATCTTTCCACTAACTTTTTAAATCTGGAAGCCAGCAACATTCTTTAAACACCATCTGCAAACACAATAATGGCACTGAAACTACAGAGGAAATTCCAAAGACATGAAAGATATGCTTCTTGACCTAGTCAGTGACAAGCCACACAATGAGCAACTAAAGGGACATCTACAAGATGTACAGATACTAGAGTTCAGACAGAGGGACAATGTAAGGTTTTCCAAAAATGAATTTTAAAAATGAAAACAGTGAAGAAGTCAAAGGAAATAAGGGCCTTCTATCTGACCTGTCACTGTTAGTAAATCACTTTCTGGAATCTTCTGCAATCCCCTAGGGACTATTAAGTTCTCTGATACCATTTGTTTTAAATTTCTGTTTTGAATATATTATCAAAAGCTCCCTTGGAACTTAAGAAAACTCTAATATGTCTTATTTTATGCATTTTCCTTCCCTGATCTGCTTATTGCTTTTGTATAATCACAGCCTGCTTCTCTAGTTCTTTAAGGGTTTTTTTAGGTCTTTTTAGGTATATATTTTTAGCATGACATGTGAAAGGCAACTTTTTTTTTTTTTTGAAAAGTGGTTC
>PVKS010019181.1:14361-39008 GCA_004027875.1 Aplodontia rufa
ATTTAATTTTTGTACAGGGTGAAAGATAATGATCCAGGTTCAGTTGTCTACATATGGCTGTCCAGTTTGTCCAACACCATTTGTTGAACAGGCTGTCTTTCTTCCACACTATGCTTTTGGCCCCTTTATCAAATATAAAATAGTTAAGGATATGGGGGTTTTTCTCAGGATCTTCTATTTGGTTCCACTGGTCTTCAGTTCTGTTTTGATACCAATACCTTGCTGTTTTTGCTACTACAGCTCTGTAGTATAATTTCAGGTCAGGGATTGAAATACCCCCTATTTCTTCCTTTCTATAGAGTAATGTTTTGGCTGGTCTGGGTCTCCTGTTATTCCGTGTGAACTTGGTTGCTTTATCTATGTCTCTGAAGAATGCCATAGGTATCTTGATGGGGATTGCATTGAATCTGTATAGGGCTTTGGGTAGAATGGCCATCTTTATTATATTGATTCTGCCTAACCATGAGCATGGAATGTTTTTCCATCTACTCAGATCTTCTGTAATTTCATTTTTTAGTGTTGATAGTTTTCTTTGTGGAGGTCCTTAACATCCTTTGTAAGATTAATGTCCAAGTATTTCATTTTTTTGGAAGTGATGGTGAATGGGAGAGATTTCCTGATTTACTCTTCTGCGGATTTGTTGCTGGAGTAAAGAAATGCTAGTGATTTGCTGGAGTTGAACTTGTAGCAAGCTACTTTGCTAAAATCATCTATAAGCTCCAGAAAACTCTGGAAGTGTTATTGGGTCTTCTAGGTATAAAATCATGTCATCTTCAAATAGAGATAACTTTACTTCATCTTTTCCTATAGGAATACCTTTGATTTCCTTGTCTTGCCTGATAGCTCTGGCAAGGGTTTCCAGGACTATATTGAACAAGAGTGGGGGAAGCAGACAACCTTTTCTTGTTTCTGAAATCAATGGAAATGCTTTCAGTTTTTCTCCATTGAGGACAATGTTGGCTATGGGTCTGTCATAAATGGTTCTAACATAGTTGAAGTATCTTCCCTTGATCCCTATCTTTTCCAAAGTTTTGAGCATAAAGTGGTGTTGAATTTTATCAAATGCCTTCTCTGCATCAATTGAGATGATTATATGATTTTTGTTTTTAATTCTATGTGGTGAATTACATTTATTGATTTGCATATATTGAACCAGACTTGTATTCCTGGAAAATAGCCCACTTGATCATAATGAATTATCCTTTTAATGTGCTTTTGTATCCGATTAGCTAAAATTTTATTTAGGATTTTTGCATCAATGTTCATGAGGGAAATTGGTCTGTAGTTTTCTTTCTTTGATGTGTCTTTGTTGGGCTTTGGAATCAGTGTAATGTTTGCTTCATAAAAAGTGTTTGGGAGTGTTCCCTCTCTATCAATTTCCTGGAAGAGCTTGTAGAAGATTGCTGTTAGTTCTTCTGTGAAGGCTTGGTAGAATTCTGCCGTGTGTCCATCGGGACCTGGACTTTTCTTTTTTGGGAGAGCTTTGATTGCTGCTTCAATTTCACTTTCTGTGATAGGTTGGTTGAGATTTTCAATGTCCTTCTGTGTTAAAGAGGGGTTGTTTGTGTGTCCAAAAACCTGTCCATGTCCTCCAGGTTATCAAATTTGGCAGAGTATAAGTTTTCAAAATAAGTTCTGATAATCTTCTGTGTCTTGGATGAGTCTGTGGTAATATCCCCATTTTTGTCTCTGATTTTTTTGATTTGCTTCATTTCGATCTTCCTTTTGGTGAGTTTGGCAAGGGGTCTGTCAATTTTGTTAACTCTTTCAAAGAACCAACTCTTAGATTTGTTAATAGATTGAATAGCTATTTTGTTCTCAATTTTGTTGATTTCAGCTCTGATTTTGGTAATTTCCTGTCTCCTGTTAGATTTAGGGTTGGATTGTTCCTCCTTTTGTAGTCGTTTGAGTTGAAGCATAAGGCTATTAATCTGATCTCTTTCTATATTTTTGATGTATGCACTCAGTGCTATAAATTTACCCCTTAAAAATGCCTTCACAGTGTCCCAGAGGTTTCGGTTTGTTGTTTCCTCAATGTTGTTCAGTTCCAAAAACTTCATAATATCTGTTTTCATTTCCTCTTTTACCCATCCTTCGTTTAAGAGGTAATTATTCAATTTCCAAGCATTTGAATAGTTTCTGTTGTTTCTCTTGTTGTTGATTGCTAAGATCATAGCATTATGATCTGACAGAATGCATGGGATTATATCCACTTTTTTATATTTGCTAAGATTATCCTGGTGAACTAGGATGTGGTCTATTTTAGAGAAGAATCCATGGGCTGATAAGAAGAAGGTAAATTCAGCTGTCTTAGGATGGAATATTCCGTAAATGTCTGTTGAGCCTGATTGATTAATAGAGCAGTTCAGATTGGAGATATCTTTATTGACTTTTTGTTTTGATGATCTGTCTAGAGTTGATAGTGGTGTGTTGAAGTCCCCCAGGATTATTGTGTTGAGATCAATGAGGGGATTAATGTCCTTAAGTATTTTTTCCATATATTTGGGGTGGTTGTAATTGGGGTCATAAATGTTAATTATCGTTATATCTTCTTGGTGAACTGTCCCTTTTAGTATGATAAAGTGACCCTCTTTGTCTTTTCTGACTAGTTTTAGTTGGAAATTAATTTTATCAGAAATTGGAATCGCTACACCAGCTTGCTTTTTTGGGCTGCGGCCTGGTAGACGTTTTGCCATCCTTTCACTTTCAGCCTGTGTCTATTTTTGAGTGTCAAATGTGTCTCTTGCAGGCAACATATTGTTGGACTTTGTTTTTTGATCCAGTGGGCAGTCTGTGTCTTTTAATTGGGGCATTGCGACTGTTCACATTCAAGGATAGAATAGATATGGGAGGCTGATTCACAGACTATGTATCTATTACAGAGGTTTGAGTCATCTTGAAAGTCAGTTTTTGTATAGTATGATTATTGACTCACCCTTGTTTAAGGATTTAGCATACCATTGGCATTCTCTTCTAAATGGAGAACATCTTTGAGAATACTCTGTAGAGCAGGATTTGTGTTCATGTATCTTGCTAGCTTGGGTTTATCATTGAAGTATTTAATTTCCCCATCACATTTGAAGCTGAGTTTTGCCAGATATATTATCTTTGGTTGAAAGTTGTTTTTTTAACACTTGAAAGATATTGTTCCAAGCTTTTCTAACTTTCATTGTTTGTTCTGAAAAATCCATAGTGATCCAAATTGGTTTGCCTCTGAATGTGATTTGGGGCTTTCCTCTAGCAGTTTTTAGAATACTCTCTTTAATTTCTCTATTATTCAATTTGTAAATGATATGTCTTGTTGAGTTTCTCCACTGATTAGTTCTATTTTGTGTTCTATAAGCATCTTGGATGTGGTATTCTGATCAATAGCAAAATGAGGGAAGTTCTCACTTATGATTTCGTTTAAAAGGTTCCTGAATCCCCTTGTTTGTTGTTCAGAGTTTTCCTCCAGGCCAATGATTCTCAGATTATTATGCCTCATCTCATCAAATATTACTTGGAAGTTCTGATTATGTAAAATAAGCTGCTTATCTTGATTTTCTTCTTTGATTTCTACATTGTTTAGGTGATCCTCATTGTCCGATACTGGTTCTTCCAGCACTGAAGTTCTATTTTCAGTGGAGTTTACTCTGGTGTTGGTGTCTTCCAGTGAAGATTGAATTGGTTAACAGTGTTTTTCAATCCTGATAGCTCTACTACATCTCTTTTCAGAATGTCAATATCCTTGTACAGCTGATCTTTCATCTCCTGGAATTGATCCTTAATTTCTCTGTAGAATTTGTCTCTCATCTCTTGAAATTGCTCTTTGATCTCTTTCCTTATTTCCTCTCTCAACTCTCTGATTGCATTACTAATCATAATGCTGATACAATGTCTTTGGTTTTCATCTAGGGCCCTGGCTCTGAGGTCCTTGGGTGGTAAGCTCTGGGTTTGAGGAGAGTTATTTCCCCTTTTCCTCATTTTCTGAGTCAGAGAGCTTGTCTTTTATTTCAGCCTTGTTACTCTTGTTGGAGTAATTGGAGCTTCTTATGGCTTTGCTTCATTGTGAAGAGGAGCTATTTGGTCAATATAGACCTAAAGATGCCAGATGATTCTGTGAGAATTTGAGAGGCTATAGGTGCAAATTCTAGTCCATTTCAACTAAAACATATGAGCTGATGATTAGCACCAATAGTAGCAGCTTTCTTTGAGAGAACTCTCACTGTGTAGTATGATACCAAGCAAGTACCCATTTTGAAGCGTGTCAATTTCTTCAGGTATTAGGGTCTCTCTGAAATTGGGGGGAAGGAATGACTAGGAAGTCAAGGAAGTGAATTGGGGAGGTATAAAATCACACCTGTTATAGAGTATAAGGGATCTAGGGATTAGGGGGGAGTAGATTATTCTATTAGGACTAAGGAAAACATAGAACTGGAGTGTGGGTAGGGTAAAGACTTGGGGTGAGAATGAGAGAAAGATGCTTATATTTAGGGATTACCAGAGTACAGTGGAGGAAGAGGTTAACAGTAGGGTTCAATAAGACCTAAAGAAATAAGTGCCAATCACCAGTACATATACACAGATAAGTATTTACATCCACCGACACCAAAATTCAGTATTAATCGTAAGGCAAGAAGGGAACAGAGGAAAAAGAAGAAAAAAAAACCCAAACCCACAGTAATGTTAAAAATTTAAAAATATTATATTCCAGCAGGATTCCCGTTTAAAAAAATTAAAAATAATAATAATAAAAGAAAAAAATTTAAAAATTAAAAAAAAGCACAAAGCTAGTTGGTATAGTTCTGAGATATTCTGGCCCTTAAGTCAGGAGGTATGTATCTTGGGGTGGTGCGTTAAAATCTGACATCAAGCTGGGGATTCTTCGGAGTTGAGCTTGTTTGGGGAGAAGCAGATTGGTTGAGTCCTGTGGCCTGGTTTTTCTTAGAGGATCTCATCAAAATTTTCTGTTGCAAAGAGGTATTCAGCTCTCCCTGGGCTGTAATCCTGAGATGGTTGCTTTCTGCCAATCCACACTCTAAATATTTCTTGGACCTGGGGCTCAGAAGTTGTAGACAATCGAGTTGATCCTATTGTAGATGGGTGGGTCTCTGACTGATCCAAGGTCAGTGGCTAGACTGAGACTTGCTTCCTCACGTTTACTGGTGACCCACTCTGCGTGTCTTGTGATCTTCAGGAGTCCCAAGAGCTGCTCTGTGGGGTTGGCTGAAACCCTTAGAAGATGGACCAGATAGTGCCAGTGCTTATGTGATTCTCAGTTGCAAGCACTAGGAGGCACCCTGGTAGAGAGGTCCAGGCCTACCAGCCTTGGCTATGCAAGGAGCTCAGATGCTAAGGTGAAGCCTGAGATGCCCCATATGTTCAAAGCTTCCTGAGGCAGATATCAAGCAGAGGCTGAAGCAGAGGCTCCCCTATAGAGGGATGCTCCCTGCTGGAGCAAGTTCTGTTCACAGGCTCCTCCTATTTGGGTGGGAAGTGGGGTGGTCCGAAGGGCAGAAGGTCACCAACAGAGACGTTTGCGAGCTGGAGAGGTGAGCGGCAGTTCCCTACAGCCCCCAGGGCAGATGGCCAGTTGGTGTGTTGGGGGGTGGTAACTTCTGTTTCTGATCGTGGGGACTGACGCCCTGTAATGCTGCTGGGCGACCGGCCCTGCCCTCAGGTAAATGTCACAGTGGTGCTCTGCTGCACAAACAGCTACAAGTTCACTAATGTGAGCAATTAATTCCCAGCACTTTATGCAAGATTAGGTAAATTACGAGGAATCAGATCAGGGAGTTTGCAGCCGGACTGGTTAGGGTACATGGTTAGGAACTCACTCCCTTGCTCCGTTTCCTCCCCTCCAGAGTAGCTCCCCTCCCCCCGGGTGTGGGGCAGAGTGCCTCGGAGTCCCCTAAGATCTCATTTATATTCCTTAATGGACCGCATTATTCCTTTGGAGTTAGAGTTAGCGGGGGATAATGTTCACCCACACTGGGCACTTTGTCCTACCGTGGGAATCCGGGTGCAATCCTGTAGGGTGAGGTGAAAATCAGGAGCTTCTGGGAGGCAGTGAAGGTGGGATGAATGCCATTTTGAGAACCTCCATCAATTTCTTAATGATCCCTTCTCCCATACAATCATTCTTCTTGTCTCTGTTGGTTGCTCTCCCACATCCTCCCCTATTTACAGCAATTTTGGTCTAAATATATCAAAGTCCTCAGCAGCCATTCACTCTTTAAGCTTAAATTTTATATTAAATACATACTCAGTTCAGCCCCTAATTCTACCCCGAGGATGGAGATAAAGTGTGATCCAAACTCTTCTTCCTTATTTCCCATCTTCCAAATACACTTTTAAGTAATTCTTTTCCTATTTACATTCATATCTCTAAATATCTTAATACCTCTAAATACCATGGCTGTTTCACTACCTTAGATTTTTTTTTCAAATTTGAACATTATTGACTACCTACCATGAAAGATGAGAATTTAGCTTTCCCTCTCTCCTCCTCTTCAAATGCATATATAAACTTCATCCATTCTCCCAGTGAAGATGGGATTTCTTTTTTTTTTTTTTGTTACATCATAATATTTTATCTGGGAACTTTTTACAAATGATTTAATTGTATTTTATGCTCTACCTTCTTCATCTTTTTGGATTTTGGTTTAAAAGATTTCTTGAACTTTATGTGATCAAGATTATGTTGAATTTTGTAGTTTGCTTCTCATATTTAAGTTTTTATACTATCTTTTTGTTTTAAACATTTGAATAGCCTAGAATGAGTTGATGAGAATAATATCTTATTTCTCTGAAAATGTTAGTGATACTACAATTTCACTTTTCTTTCTACTGCATGGTCTTGGCTGTCTCCATGCTGTCTGGTTGTAAATATTGCTTTGCACTTCCTCTTCTTTGCCAGAGATTTCCTTAGCTGTCCAGTGGTACCAGCCATCTTTTCATGTTTGAGAGTATTGTGAGCTAAAACCTAACTGGCAACCCTGACTGTGTCAATAGGTCCTACTGACTATGGGTTCACAGTGACATATTTGAAATCAATCCATTTTTAGGGAACATGCAATGGACATATCCCCAGGATTTTCTCTTGTTGGGAGTCAGAATTCACGAGTGTCTGGTACAAAGGCTGGAGGCCTCCCTATTGATGTTTTGGGAGTGGAAAAAAGCAGGGAGGTCAGTTTCTTCCATGCACCAATTCCTTGGACTCCCCTGTTTACTTGGCCAATAGCAACCCTCAACTGATCTTGAAGGGCCTAGGTCCAGAGGTACTCAACAGTTGACTTGATTAATGAAGACGCATTTACCAGAATCTTTTTTGCTGTTTTTCTGCTCAGCTTTGACCAAAGAGAAATTTTACTAAGATCTATAAGGAAGGAATGAAGCATGACTCAGTATACTCAGAAGCTTTTTTTCTGGTCAAATAGTTTGAGGGTGGTCAGGTTCCCACTTGTTCTCATTCTCCTGAGCAACACACAGTGTTTCTTCCTAAGAGCAATGCTGATCAAGGGGCCCTAGGCCCACTGCCAGATGCTTTGCTGAAGATCCACGGGGCAGTAGATACTTGGGTGCTTTAGCTTCCTCTGCAGTCCCACTTCACATTGGACATGCTTGGCTTCCTGGACTGAGTGTGTGCTGATTTCTCTGAATCTCCTGCAACTTCTTCAGTTGTATAAAGTATGTTTCTGTGATATGCACCTAATTTCACAGCAGTTATGGTCACCTGCTTCTCTGTCCTAAGTTTGACTCTGCACCCTATACTTAAATCTCTGTAGAGAATCATCCCGCATCCTCATCTCAGAGACATGTTAAAATGGAAGAGGTGTTTGTAAACTGCTTTAGGAAAAGTTGGATTCCAGGATGGAACACATGGGACTAGTTAGGGGATTACCTTCCTAGCCACTTACCCTCACAAATACCCAACACTTCACCACCACTTTGAGAGTTATCTAATACTGTTGGTTGCTCCAGTCATTTGCTGGCTCTTTCCATTATATTTTTAGGATTTTATTTGCTCATTATTGATATGCCAGTTATCTCCATCTCCCCATCTTTGTTTATTTGTGCTTTAAAAGTTGGTATTTTGGTGGGATTTCTATTTTAGTGGGTTAGCAGTGGGTGGAATGAAATCAGATACATGTGCTTTATCTGCCAGCTTTACTGAAACACCCCATTTACTCCTTCAGCTATGTGATCTACCGGATCTCAGCCCTACCATTGCTCCTTCCTTATAAAAACCCCAATTATCCAATAGGAAGTTCTTAATTGTTCATCAGTATATGACACCAGTGACCCTCCTGCTTCTGCATTTCTTCTCTCCTTCCAGCCTCCTTCCCCACCTCCCTTCTTTCTCAACAATCTTTGCTACTACTAATATCTATGAGGCATTAATTTTATGTCAGCTTCTTAGTGAGGCTTCCCCTTTTCCCTTCAGAGGCAACTGAAGCTAGAAGGCTGGCAAGTAGAAGAACACATTAAATTATATCGTGTCTTCATTGATAGCATGCAAAGAATTCCTCCCTGTCAGTGAGAAAATGACAAGTTGCAAATTACCTCATGCTACTATGTTCCGAGCAGACAGCCCAACAGTCTGCATCAGTGCGTCCTTCTAAGAGGCCTGGCTCTCCATTACTTCAGGGTTTCTAATTCTCTGCAGAGCATCTGGTTAATAGCATGTGAGTATTGGTTCCACAAGGCTAAACATGCCATGGGAGAATCCAAACAGGACATGGAGAAAGGTCATTTCCAATATACTAGAGACACAGGAAAATTCTGAGGAAAGAGATGATCTTCTATTTTCATCACAAAACCTGAGCTGAAGGACAAGAAGAGCAACTAACGGAGTAACCTCCTGCCCTCACTGAGGAACCCATAAAGAGAAGAAATTGTTGGTTTTTTTTAAAACAAAAATATGGGTCTGATTTTTTAAAACTAGGGAGTATTTCTTTCATCAGAGTCACTGTGACTAAAAAAGAGAAAAGCTTAGCTGGAGAAGCAAAGGCTATTTCTCAATGGGGCTAAGGTGAATGAAAAAGAATTCTTGATGTGTCCCAGAAAAGGAAGTTTTTTTGGTTTTGTTTTGTTTTGTTTTTGTTTTTGTTTTTCAAAGGAGGTGTAAGCAGCAGCAGCAGCCACCATGTTAATTACAAGTGTCAGTGCAGCAAGTGCCTCAGAGTCCTCCATGAGGGAGATGCAGGAGACCCAGGGCTCAGTAGGAGTGGGAGACTAATCTCCAGGTTTATCTTCACGAATTTGTAGTCCTCTCTTGATCCTCCCTGCTTAGATTTGGATAATGTTCACATAAAGACCTGGCCTTTCCAGAATAAAAAGACACGAATTACTGAAATTTTTGAATTTTCACTTCTCAAAGCACTGAGAAGACTGAATCATTCTCCATTTCTCTCCTACATATTTCATAATTTGAGTTGAATATAGTCTCTTTTATTTATTTATTTATTTTATTTATTTTTATTTTTCACAGTTTCATATTCACAAATTTGCCTAGCAGCTACTATTTGTATGTAACAAAAAAAAAACACAATATTTGTGCAATTTTCCTGGTAATATGTGGCCATGTGCGGTAGAGCAAAAGACTTGGGTTACCCCTGGTACAAATGCCTTGCTGAGATTGAGCGAGGTGGCACTCCACTCTCTTATGAAGGCTCTTGAATTACAAACACCTGTCCATTCTGCAATCTCTGTGTTACCGTACCTGTCACATATTAATGCTTTTTTTTTTTTTTGGTGATTTTACTGTTTCACATGCCTTTGAGTGTAGTGTTGAAGCATTGCCCATTATTCCTGCACCCATGCAGGCTCAGATGTGCTTCAAGAACACATGTGCTTTATATAAGCTTCATTCAAGCATGAGATATAGTGCTGTGGCACATGAATTCCACATCACTGAATCAACAATATATATTAAAGTGCCTTTAAGCAGAAACAAACATTAAACAAGGTTATGTATTGATTCATGGTTTGCCACAACTTTGCAGAACATAGCTGCTGTGAATAATGAAAACCAAATACATATACACAAACAAAAGAGGATTAGGATGCTAATTTGAAGACTATAATATATGTGTTGTATGTCAAGTCCTTTTCCCGTAATATATCAGAGTTTTTTCTGTGGGTGAAATCAATCTTTATTCCTCCTCCCAATCATTTATGATTAAAGTGCTTTATCTAAATAAAATCGGAAGCTTTTCTCTTTATATTTCTATTTCTCCAGATTTGACAGCACTGCTCACTATTGAACTGTAAAACTAATTATTTAATCGCTTTGAGAAGCTAGAATATTATGAAAAATATTTTAAAATTCTGCATGATGAAGTTAAAAATAGGAAGAAGCTCATTAAAATAGGTGAAAATTTAGTTTAAGGATGAATAGGAAAAAAGCTAGTGAGAAATAAAGACAGGGAGGACTGAGGAAAGGGATTGGTACTGCAGCAGAGAAGGTACACTGGAGATGAAGGAAGCTGGTGAGACTTCAGGACAGGTGCTTCATCAAGAAGTGGCTGCAGATGGGTGGAGATAACAGGCTCAGCTCACCTCACCTTATTCAGGCATTTGAGGCTTGAGCAAGGAGTTTGGACTTCTTATAGTAAACAGGGATATATACCTTCTGACTCATTTCTTTGCCCATTTGGTTTTGAATAATCTCTTATGTTGTAAAGGATGACAATTCAATTGAAGAAAACAGTGGTGTCATGAAGAAGGGTCTGGAAGCCACTTTAATATTTTTTAATGAAAAATGATGAGTGTCTTTACTAAAGCAATGGCAATGAAAGAGGTGATAGGGATGATAAGGACTTGCAGGTCTTGGGTCTTAGAATTTAGAATGCTAATCACCAACTAGATATTAAGTCACTTAAAAAAGAGGAGGATAGAATGATTGCTAACTTCCAACTTCCAAGTTCATGTATAAAAGCATTCTAACTAGTACACATAAAGAATGGAATAAAAATAGAGACTCTGACAATGATGTAGACATAATTCCCACGTCTCAATGCAGTTCAGAGAGAAAAATCTAAGCAAAATATCTAAGCAAGTAGATGACGTATAAGAAGTATCACATGAACCCCAGCAACACATATACAGTGAAGTGTGGGAGCAACAAGAATCACATGAAAAGGTAAATAAAGTTAATTCTCTCACTGTCTCTCTCATAAAAATATTTAAAAAAGAAGTATCACACCCGTGAGCTTTCAAATTATCTGTCAGTTGTTAAATTCAGATGATTGCTAGAGTGTGCTGTAAATCTAACATTCTAGAATTCTGCGTATCTTTGCAGATCAATGAAGACTAATACAGCTGTTTCCAGAACCTTACATGGTTTGTTGTGATTCTGAGACCAAATTTTGATCAACAGTACATGAGAAGAATTGGTGCTTGCAGCAATTCTTAATCTTCAGGTCATCTCCCAATGGATGGCTTTTTTCTCCTTCTTCATTGGTTGTGAAATAAAGTATGTTACTACTGTGAAGGTGAACTTTCCTACCAAAACTGATGATTTTAGCACAGTGACTTGGACAAACAGTGGAGGTGATGAGATTCTGAATGCATTTTTGATTTTAAAGCTGACAGAATTTCCTAACACATTAGATTTGGAGTTTGAGAGAAGAAGTGATATTAAGGATATTTTCTAAGATTTTGCCATGAGTAACTAGAATGATAGAATTCCCATTATCTAAGGTGTAGGAAGATATGATTTGGAAGGAATGATCAGATGTTCAGGTTTAGATACAGAGTATTGGATATGCCTATTTAGATACCTGAATTTTTCAATCTAGAGAAAACATTTCCAGTATACAAAGAGTTGTTACAGACATTAAGATAATTCATCTGTAAGTATTTCAAACAAAGGTGTTCTGATACAAAAATCACAAAATCAGTGTCATATCTAAGAAAAATAATACTCCCTCAATATTCTTTGCTATCAAAACTATATTCATATTTTCTCAATTATTGCCAAAGTATCTTTTATTACCTATGCTTTTTCCTAACTGGAATATAGTTGAGTTCCAAAAACTGCACTTATTTAGTATGTGTTTTTTGTTCTGGAAGTGGTCTTTCACATTTTTGCCATGACAATCACTCTTCTAAAATACCAGATCAGTTTTCTTGAGTATCTTACATTTCAGATGGATAAAATGGATTTTCACAGAGTTGTTTTTTATATCCCCTTTATTTTTCATATTAAAAGTTTGATCTAGTGCCTTAATTTTATTTGGGTTAAACACATTTGGTAAGACCAATAGTGATGCCAAATTTGGTCATTCCTCTAAGGGGGTGAGGAACAGATACTTCCATTGAAAGATATATACGCACACTTGAAATATGTGTGTGAAAATACACCCCTGCAAGTACATTTTAAAGTGTGTGTGTGTGTGTGTGTGTGTTTAAGGTGTATAGAAAGTTGGATGATTTTTTGCATATGTGAATATTATTGATCCAACTTTTCCCCTTAATGATTGTAGTAATCAGTGATCCTTATCTGAACCAATTACCTTACTATGAAAAGGAACATCATGATTTTTTTTTAAAAATGATAATGCTATATATAACAATGGAATTATTTTATAAAGTGATTTGCTACATCAAAAAACAAGGAGCTCTTATATTCATTTAAAACACGGTAAATGCTTTTATCAAAAATTTTCCAAGTAAAGTTATAGTGAAATAATCTATTCCAGTAATGGCAAATCAGTTCCTTTTCCTCCTCACTTTTTAAGTATCTCTTCTCATTCTTAGATTTTTTTATTTTCTGCAAATTTTACAATCAATTAGAATCAAATAATTTTTTGATACCAGCTCTTTCAAAATTTGTGCAAAAGAAGCTCCATCAAGTAGGTTCTTGCATCTTTGTGATATATCTTGATAGTCTTGGGTTCTCCCTTTCTCTTATGAAATAAGATGCCCCAGTATCACATGAAAATGGCTTCCCAGACATGATTTTTTTAAGAATTCCTGGATCTTTTGCATGAAGAATGGTACTTAGACCTCAAGATCTATCTCTAGATGTACTCATTGCCCTGATTTTTTTCAAGATATATTCTGTGGATAAAATAAAAATTATTTTAAAGCATCTTGAGTTTTAAATTTATATTTCCAATCCAGTGCTACAGGGCTTCTAATGACTAATTGAAGCATTTAGTGATTCTTGGTAATGCTTCTTACAACCTACATTGTTCTTAGAAAACAGACTTCTACCAAGTGACATAAATGATCACATGCAGCTGTCCGAATCCTCCCATGCCAAGACTTGCCAAGGCTCCCTTATTTTTAGGGAAGTTGATGGAGGAAAGAGAGAGTAGAACAGTTTAAAACAGAATATAATATACTGAGGTATTGCTAAAACGATGACATTTTTTTCACAGTCAGTTTCTGTAAGGAAAATGGATGAAAGCAGAGAGTAAAGTAGCAGTGATAATTACGGTGGGGGATGCTATAATTTTGGAAATTATCATAATAAATCTTACATAAATATACATACCCTGTGTATATAAACATTCCCTTTTCTCTTTGATATAGTCTTACATATTGGAAGGAATTATTGCTACATAATCATGTATACATGGATTTTGACAAAGTATTTTAAGTCCAATACTAGTCCAGGATCTCCCCTCTTCATCCACTCCCTGCTGGCATGTCTTCTCTGCATTGTCTCCATGTTATAGATAGAAGTAAGCATATACATTTGTATTAATTTTTTAAATTTCTGAGTATCTCTGCATGCCTGTGTATAGTTGGGCTTCTATTGGGAGTCAAGTGTTTTGAGTTGCATTGATAAACCCCCTAATCCCTCTCTCCCCTTCCTGCCTCCTTCCCTCTCCCCCATCTTCATAGTTGTGGCTCCCCCGCTTATGTGAAATTTCACCTATGTTGAGATTATTATTTAAGCTTGGATAACTCTTATCCTGTCTTAGATTTTACTCTAGCTTCCGTATATTAAAGAAAACATTTGGGTCCTAGGTCTCTGACTTTGAGATATTTCACTCTGCATAATTTTTACAATCCCCGTCCATTTGGCTGCAAATGCCATCATGCTGTTCTCTCTAATAGCATTGTAGATATATATCATGGTTTTTGAATCCACTCATCCATCAAGGGACATCCGGGTTGGTGCCATAGTTTAGCTATTCTAAATTGAGTTGCTATAAACATTGATGTAGCTGTGTCTGTGTAATATGCCGATTCTAGCTCTTTAGGAAAATACCTAGGAGTGGGATAACTGGGTTGTAACGCGGTTCCAACCTTAGTTTTTGGAGGAGTCTCCACACTGCTTCCCAGAGTGGCTGTACAAGTTTGCAGTACCACCAAAAGTGTGATAGTGTTGCTTTCTTCCCACAACCCCTCCAGCATCTGTTATTGTTCATATTCTTCCTTTTGCCACTCTGACTAGAGTGAGGTGGAATCTTAGTGAAGTTTTGATTTGCATTTCTCAGATTGTTAATGTTGTGAACTTTTCTCATATGTATTTTGGCTTTTTGGACATCCTCCATTGAGAAGTTTCTGTTTAGTTCCCTGGCTCATCTATTGATTGGATTATTTGTGGGTTTGGTGTTCAGTTTTTTGAGTTCTTTGTATATTCTGGTTATTAGTCCACTGTTGGAGGCATAGCAGGCAAAGATTTTCTCCCATTTTGTAGGTTCTCTTTTGGCACTCTTGACTACTTCTTTAGGTGTGCAGAAGCTTTTCAGTTTAATGATGTCCCATTCATTTATTCTTGGCTTTAATTCTTGCACTATGAGAGTCTTGTTAAGGAAGGAGGTACCTACATCAATGTCACGGAGTGTTGATCCTATTTTATCTTCTAGTAATTGTATAATTGCTGGTTTAATTTCTATTTCTTTGATACATTTCAATTTGACTTTTGTGCAGGGTGAGAGATAAGGATTTAATTGTAGTTGTCTGTATATGACTATCCAGTTTGTCCAGCACCATTTGTTGAATAGGTTGTCTTCGCTCCACACTATATTTTTGCCCACTTGGTCAAATATCAGATGGTAAAAGATTTGGGGGTTTGTCTCAGTATGTTCTAGTCTGTTCCATTGGTCTTCATGTCTATGTTGATACCAATACCACACTGTTTTTGTTACTACAGCACTATAATATAATTTCAGGTCAGGTATTATGATACTTCCTACTTCCTCTTTCTTGCTTAGTAATGTTTTTGCTATTCTAGGCTTTCTGTTATTCCAAATGAATTTGAGAATTGCTTTCCCTATATCCATGAAGAATGTCATTGATATCTTTATGGGGACTACATTGAATTTGTACAGGACTTTTGACAGAATGGCCATTTTAATTATATTGAGTCTCCCTAACCAATAACATGGAATGTTTTTCATCTATTCAGGTTGTCTTCAATTTCATTTTTTAAGGATTGGTAATTTTCATTGTAGAAATCCTTTATATCCTTTGTTAGATTAATGTCCAAGTATTTTATTCTTTTTGAGGTTATTCTGAATGGGACAGATTTCCTGATTTCTTCTTTGATGGAATTGCTGCTGGAGTATAGGAAAGCTATTGATTTATGAGTGCTGATCTTGTAACCAGCCACTTTGCTAAATTCATTTATAAGCTGTAATAGTCTTCTGATTGAGTTTTAGGTCTGCTAGATATAGGATCATGTCATCGGCAAATAGGGATAGCTTGACTTCCTCTTTTTCTATTTGAATTCCTTAGATTTCCTTTTCTTGTCTGATAGCTCCTGTTAGGGTTTTGAGGACTATATTAAATAAGAGTGATGAGAGTGGACAGCAATTTGTTGTCCCTGAATTTAGTGGGAATGATTTCAGTCTTTCTTCATTAAGTAAAATGTTGACTCTGGGTTTGCGTAAATAGCTCTTACAAAATTAAGGTGTGTTCCTTTGATCCTTATCTTCTCCAGAGTTTTGAGCTTAAATGGGTGTTGAATTTTATCAAAGGCATTTTCTGTATCAATTGAGATGATCATATGCTTTTTTATCTTTAATTCTGATTAAGTGATGAATTACATTTATGGATTTGCATATGCTGAACCAGCCTTGCATTTGTGGAATGAAGCCCACTTGATCATGAGGTACTATCTTTTTGATGTCGTTTTTGTATGCAGTTTGCTAGGATTTTATTAAGGATTTTGAATCTATGTTCTTCAGGGAAATTGGTTTGTAGATTTCTTTTCTTGATGTGTCTTTGCTGGGTTTTGGTATCAGGGTTATATTTGCCTAAGAAAAAAGTATTTGAGAGGGTTCTATCCCTTTCAATTTCATGGAATAGCTTACAAAGGAGCGGTGTTAATTCTTCTGTAAAAGTCTGGTAAAACTCTGCTGAGACTATCAGATCCTGGACTTTTCTTCTTTGGAAGGCCTTTGATTGCAGTTTCAGTTTCACTACCTGGGATTGGCTGGTTTAGATTTTCAATGTCCTTTCATGTTAATTTGGGAATGCCATATGTGGCTTGGTATTTGTCCATTTCTTCCAGATTATCACATTTATAAGAGCACATCTTCAAAAAATAAGTTCTAATAATCCTGTGGATTTTGGTAGAGTCAGTGGTGATATCTCTTTGATTTTGTTGATTTGCTTCACTTCATTCTTCATTTTTCTAAGGCTGGCTAGGGATCTGTTAATCTTATTTATTTTTTCAATGAACCACATTTATTTTTGTTGATTCTTGGGTTTTTTTTGCTTTTGTTGTTCTAAATTTCATTGATTTTTCATTGATTTCATCTCTAATCTTAATTATTTTCTGTCTTCTTTTGGGATTGGATTGTTCCTCTTTTTGTAGGGATTTGAGTAGGAGCATAAGTCTACTAATTTGGGCTCTTTCCTGATTTTTTTATGAAGATACTCAGTGCTATAAATTTACCTCTTAAGAATGCTTTCATACTATCTCATGGATTTCTATATGTTGTGTCATATTTCTCATTTATTTCCAAGAATTTCTTGATTTCTGTTCTCTTTTTATCTTTTATCTGTTCTTCATTTAAGAGGATATTATTCAATCTCCAAGTATTTGTGTACTTTCTGTTGTTTTTCTTGCTGCTAATTGCTAAGATCATATCATTGTGGTCTGACAGGATACATTAGATTACATAAACATTTTGTATTTGCTAAAATTAGCTTTGTGGACTAGGATGTGAATTATTTTGGAAAAGGACCTGTGTGCTACTGAGAAGGTAAACTCAGCCAATTTGGGATAGAATAGTCTGTTAATGTCTGTTAAGTCCAAGTTATTGATAGAGTTGTTTAGGTTAGAGAGATCTTTATTGATTTTTTTGCTTTGATGATCTGACTATTGGTGATAGTGGTATATTAAATTCCCCCATTATTATTGTATTGAAATTGATAAGAGGTTTACTGTCTTTGAATAATTTTTCCATGTATTTGGGAGGGTTGTAATTGGGTGCATAAATCTTAATTACTGTTATGTCTTCTTGATGTATCATTCCTTTTACTTTGATGTAGTAACCTTCTTTATCCCTTCTAATTTTTGGTCAAAATTAACTTTCTTTTAATTCTTTGATTGATTTAATAATCAGATTGTTGATACTTTTTTTCTAGGTTTTCATTGAGGACACTCCATGGACTCCTCGGCTGGGGAGTTGGGGGTTGGAGGAAGAGGATTGTTTCCCTTTTTCCTCATTTTCAGATTCAGGGAGTGGGACCTGAGATCCATCACTAGATAATTCACTTGGGAAATTTGTTGATAGGTGTGGAGTTTTTGTCTCTTTGCTTATTTGCCCTGGGGTACAATTTGTGTAGTACAGTTTGTTGGCTGGCTCCCCAACCTGTGAATTATTATGGACTTTTATGATTTCCAATACCTCAGGAGGTAAGGGATAAGAGTCCATATGTATAACCAATGCATACAACAGTCAGGGTTAATCTGGTTACTTTGTGCCAACTATAGCTGTTAACAGTGTTAATTACCATCTATAAGAGCAAATGGATTAACAGTTGACTTCCATGAGATTTCTCAGACTATACTTGGTTTGAAAGCAAATGCCAATTTTCAAGTTTGGCATTCACTTCAGTTTCCCAATACCTCTGTAGGTGAAGAAAAAAAGTCTAGAGAGCAAAGGGAATGTGATATGAAGGTAGTGTGAAATTTGTGAATTTGGAGAGAGAGCACCAAGACAGTGGGGATGATGTAGGTTATTCTGCTAAAATAAATAAAGAAATAGGAAGAGAATGGGGTAATGACTGTAGGGGAGGGTGAGAGAACAGAATAAAGTTTAGGTGTTGTCAGTGGAAAGGGAAGAAGGGGGTACCGGAGAAGTTCACTACTGGGAGACTGTACAGCACAAAGAAAACATGCTCTAGTTTGCAAGATCACAAACAGCCACAAATCAAACCACAGCAATACAAACACAGCACAAGAAATGAGAAGCAAAAAAGAAACAATGCAAAAGAGTCAAACAAACAAACAAATAAATAAATAAAAATACAAACAGCAAGAACATCAACAAGAAAAAAAGGGAAAGTTGGGAGGGTTCTGAGTTATTGCTGCTGAGGTCAATCTATATAGTAGGGGTATATGTTCATATCTGACATCTGGGAGGAGGCACTTCCAGGGTGAGGTTGCTGGAGGTACCTTGTTTTGCTGTTCTCAGCTGGAAGTCAGATTCCCAGGAGTCCTCCCAATTTTCTTCTACTGTGTAGGGGGTGCAGTGTTTCACCACCCCTGCTTCCTGTGAATACAGCCTTTTGGCCTTCCTGGTTTGAACCCCTGGGCACTTTTGGGCCTACCTGCCAAACTCCTACCCCATTTCAGCTGGGGCCCCAGGGACCACTGGCAGTCTTGTGGATCCTGGATCAGCTCTATGGGTATCTCACTAATCCTAGAGGAGTGGCCATCCTGAACTGAGCTCTCCTGGAACAGCTGTTGCCCCAAATTTGAGTATTTGAGTGACCTGAGGGCCTCACTTGCCCCAAAGGATGTTGCCTGAGGCAGTCTCAGCCCCAGCATGGGGGGGGGGAGGCACTGAGAGGAACACATCAGTCTAGAAAGACCCACCCCAAGGGAAGTCTCAAATGCACACTCAAGGGGTCTGGAAGCCAAGTCTCATTCAGAGTGCACAGGTCCTGTGGGACCACCTCTGTTTCTAGGTTTTGGGCTGGTCCCCAGGTGCCACTTCTGTACCAATGTCAATGAGGTTCAAGGTACTCTCTGCCCAGTCTGTGAGGACCAGGTAGTATCTGTCCTCCAGAGTCGTAGGTACTGCAAGCTGACCCCAACCAGCCCATGTAAGGCCTGTGGAACTACCTATGTTGCAAAGTCCTGAAAGCGAACGTTGCCTGGAGTGCATAGGTCATGGGTGGTGGGTGGTAGCCCATGTTGGAGAGTCGCATGAGCAGTAGAAAGGTTCTTCCAGGCACACACAGCCCCCGGAGCAGACAGTCAGAACACTGGGTTCCTGGAGCAGTGAGCTGCCTGATGATGCAGGCAGTGGGGCGACCACTGATCTGAGCACATGGCTCTTGGAGTAGTTTCTGGGACTGCCCACCAAGTCAAGATGGCCATCGCCCTGGCTCTCCACTGCTAGACTGGGGGGAATCTAATTTGTGTGCACTAGTACAATCCCTGGGTTCCACCGTGGAACCCAGCACAAGCTCTTCTGATATCAGAGATCTCTGTGCCAATTTCTCTATTTGTGTGTGTTGCTCTCTCCCTCTGTGCCAATCCCACAGCACAACTGCTGGGTGGTGGCCCTTGCAACTGGAGCAGCTAGTTCCCTATTTGGGTTTTTTTTTTCTTTGCTTAGTGTGTCCAACTAAATTTTCTTGCTGTCTACTAAAATTTTGTCATTCACCCACCTTACCAAAAGGCTCTTCTCTCACCACTGGTGTCCTACTGCATGGAGAGACTCTACATGCAGCTATCCTGCCAGTTGCCATCTTCCACTTCATCCTCTATAAACATCCACTTTAAGATTTCAAGATTATATATGTATTAATCATAATCCTTCTTCCTTTTCACTTCCAACAAAAGTGCTTTCTGTATGGTCACTAGAGACCTTCACCTTTCCGTATCTTTCTTATCTTACTCTACTTGATGGCTTTTATTCATCTGACTCAGTCATGCTTTATGCTTCTTTGAGTTCTCCAATACAACTCTCTTTTATTCAACTTCTTTCTAACCTTTTGGATGCTCTTCTATGAATTTCCTGTATGATCCCTCATTTTCCTGCCACCTCTCTAGGACCATGGTGTCCCAAATTTCCATTAATCTTCTATCCTCAATTTGTAATTTCCTCTTGATTTGCAATTATACTTTAATTTGCTAATATTCACTGGATTTGTTATAAGATACTTCTAATTGATTGTTTACCTACCTAATGAAAACAAATAAATAAAAGTTAATTCTCTAGAATTTCAAATATCTTCTTTTGGTCCATGAACCAAATTTGCTGTGTAGTGAGTTACTAGTGTTATGACAGAGGCAAGCCAAAATATGTGGGGCATTTGATAAATATGAAAATGTTTTCTTGCATTTTAAAACAAAAAAAGTTTTATAATAATTTCAAGTAAGACTTAGACTCTTTAAATAATGTACAATTATCTTGTCTGGATTTATTTTGTAGAAAAAAGATTTTTGGATTTTTATCTGATTTTCCAAATGAAATTAGAACTTCTAAGCTGATTTTTAAGTTCTCCTTTAAGAACAATCACCTTTTAAATGCATTTGGGACAAATGCAGAGAAAAGACAGAAGTGGCACTTATAATGAATTCCCATACATTACATGAATAATGATAATGTGGTTCCATATTTTCGTGATGAGATAAATTTAATCGACAAATGGACTGCCATGGAAATGACTTTCAAACCCACTTCTCATTTATTCAAGGTTATAGGAATGATTTGATTGCACCCATAATTTATTGTTTCACCTCTGATACCATCTCATTACTCTTGGTGATTCAGACTACAAAATTACATAGTTACACATTATCAACAAAGCAGAGCAGTGTAGGGGGCATTTTATACTTTACCTAATTAAGTGAAAAACAGAATTTAATAAGCTGCAAGAATAACAAGCTGATTTTAATAAGCTTTGGGTAAATATGAAATATACCTTTAGAAACATTCCAATTGATTATGATTCAAAAGCTTGAAATTTTAAGGGACTTGTTAAAATTCATATCTATTAATATTACTAATATTTACTTGATAGCTTTACTTCATTAATTTGCATAGCATCCACTTCATTCTCTTCCCACATATGAAACAGAGAGCATTAGTAAATCAATGCAAAGTGTTTGCCAAGATGAACAAAACCATTCTTTATTCTCTCTCACACATTATTCTAATCCAGTGATTTGTTTAGCTTGGAAAAGAGAAAAATAATGCCATATTCAGATAAGTGAAATAAAAGATGAGATTTAAAAGCCATGCTTTATAGCAACATTTCAAAGAACATTACACTTCAACATTGATACTGACATGAATATCACAGAAAAAGTTACTTTGGTGATTTTTATATGCCTGAAAATTCACCTAAATGTACCCACTGTGCTGGGACATATTTATATTTTACCTATGAGCTCATTTACTTTGCAAGTTTTTTGCTAGGTATCTGCATGATCTCATTTTGAGTTTTACTCAGAGTGTATAGAATTTCTAATAGTGTGGAGATGTCTATATTGTAGAATTACTGTGAAAATACCTGTATCAGTAATATATAAAAGAAAAATGCTGTTAGTTATATATGTAATTTTAAATGTTTTAGATGTCATAGTATGAAAGAAAATGAGACTAGTAAAACCCATTTTAATACAAAATTCAACTCAATGTTTGTAAAATATTGTCATTTCAACATATAATTGCTTTAATTTATTAATAAGATATTTCACATTATTTTTTCATATTGTGTGTTTTCTGACTTTCAGTTCATCTCAGTTTGAGCTAGTCATATTTCAATAGTCACATGTCACTAGTTTCTGGTGTATTGGACAGCACAGTTCTTTATTGTGAAAATATGTGAACTGTGAACTCACATAGTTTATATTATCCATCTAAATATCTTTATAATTTTCTTACATTCATTTATCCATTCGGCTTATACAATGTACCTGCATTTGTTTCCAATGGCCGTTATAAAAAATTACCATGATTTTAGTGAATTCGAACAAAACAAATTTATTTTATTACAATTCTGTCTGTTAGAGGTCTAAATGGGCCAGCAGTGTCATGAACACCATTGATTCCTGGCCTTTTCAGCTTCTAGAGGTCTCCATACTCCTTGGTTTGTGGTAGAATCTCTAACCGAGGCTTCTATTGTCTGTCTCCTCTGACTGTCCTACATGTTTTCCTTTTATGAAGGCTCCCATCCTGATATTGATGGGTAATCTATGATAATTTCCCTGTTACAAGGTTACTAACTCAAGCACCTCTTCAGAGTCCCTTGTAAGTGCAAGCAGCATATCAACAGGTTTTGGGAATTAAGAAATGGACATGTGTACGGGAGGCATCCTACCTGCCACAGTATCTAATTTGTTTAAGTAAAGATTAAGTCTAGCAATTGTCCAGGAACTGTGCACAGTATTTGTCCTAACCCAAGAACCTAGCAGTAGAGCTCAAATAATGGCAGTGTTATAAATGTAGTCCTACACTATAGATGTTTTCAAAGTACACATCTAAAGTAATGGTAAGATGATCTCTCCATTTGAAAAATGTGGTAACCCATCAAAAGTTCTTTAATAATTAGTCATGGACAGCTGTGTACATTACCAAATGTTGCTCACCCTGTGTAACTCACCTTTTTTTCAGCTATTTGTACACTGGATCTCACACTGTGTCTACCTCCAGCTACTCCAGTTCTTCACTCTCACTTTCTCACCTTCCTGTCCATTGGACCTCATCTGATTTTTCAAGTACACCTTACCTTCTCCTACCACAGGACCATTGTTTTTGCTCTCTTTTTGCCTGAAATACTCTTTGTGTGTGTGTGTGTGTGTGTGTGTGTGTGTGTGTTTTATTTTTTTACTTTATTTTTTTATTAGAAGAATATAGAAATACAGTTGAGGGGGAACATTATCAAAACATTATCAATCAATGGATATAAACTTTGTTATTGAGGGGAAAAGCCAGATCATGGATAACCACCTTGGATTTTACCTTTTGCTGTTGCCCCCAGAAGAACTCATGCATTAAAATGGTAGTTCGTGGAGGAATGACATCGGCTTCTGGATGGTTCCCCCATTTTCCCAATTTCCAGACTCCTATGAGTTCTTCATGTACCCTCCCCCTCCCCATCCTCCTCCCTGCACCTCCAAGTATCCCATAGAGCCATCCCCCTAATACTCTGAAAGTCATTCAATTTGCAGTTTTGCTAGGTTAGCCGTCAGCCCTACTGCTTCCCCAAATATGTTAGCATCAACAGATGAGAGAAACCATTCGGCCCTTGAGTCTCTGAGATTGGGAGACTTCACTAAGCATAATTTTATCC
This sequence comes from Aplodontia rufa, assembly GCA_004027875.1. Taxonomy (NCBI): domain Eukaryota; kingdom Metazoa; phylum Chordata; class Mammalia; order Rodentia; family Aplodontiidae; genus Aplodontia; species Aplodontia rufa. The sequence goes on from PVKS010019181.1 coordinate 37,792, forward strand.
ATCTCCATTCATTTGATTTCAAAAGACATAATATCGTCTTCTCTAATGGCCAAGTAGTATTCCATAGTATATATGTACCAAAGCTTTTGTATCCACTCGTCAATGGGTTGGTTCCATAATCTAGCTATAGTAAATTGGGCTGCTATAAACATTGATGAAGCCACATCACTATAATATGCTGATTGTAAGTCTTTTGGGAAAATTCCCAGGAGTGGGATAGCTGGGTCATAAGGTGGTTCCAGCCTTAATTTTTTGAGGATTTTCCACACTGCTTTCCATAGTGGCTAAACAGTTTGCAGTCCCACCAGCAGTGTAGTAGTGTTCCTCTTTTCCCACAGCCCCTCCAGCATCTGTCCTTGTTTTTATTCTTCATTTTTGTCACTCTAACAGGAGTGAGGTGGTATCTCTTGGAAGCTTTGATTTGCATTTCCCTTATAGCTAATGATGTAGAGCATTTTCTCATATATTTATGGGCTTTCTGGACTTCCGCGGGAGAAAAATTCCTTTTGAGATCTTTAGCCCATTTATCGATTGGATTATTTGCGAGTTCGGATTTTAGTTTGTTTAGTTCCCTATATATTCTGGATATTAGCCCTCTGTCCGAGATGTAGCAGGCAAAAATTTTCTCCCATTCTGTAGGTTCTCTGTTGATGCTCTCAACTAGATCTTTAGCTATGCAGAAGCTTTTTAGTTTAATTGCATCCCATTCATTTAATTTTGATTTTACAGCATGCGCCATAGGAGTTCTATTAAGGAAGAAGCGGCCTACTCCTATAAGGTGTAGTGTTTCCCCGACTTCTTTTTCTAGTAAATTTAAAGTTGTAGGCTTAATAACCAGGTTTTTGATCCATTTTGATTTAATTTTTGAGCAGGGCGAAAGACAAGGATCCAGCTTGAGTTGTCTACAAATGGCAGTCCAGTTTGTCCAACACCATTTGTTGAACAGGCTATCTTTCTTCCACACTATACTTTTGCCCCTTTATCAAATATCAAATAGTTAAAGATATGGGGGTTTGTCTCAGGATCTTCTATTCGGTTCCACTGGTCTTTGGTTCTGTTTTGATACCAATACCATGCTGTTTTTGCTACTACAGCTCTGTAGTATAATTTCAGGTCAGGGATTGAGATGCCCCCTATTTCTTCTTTTCTATAGAGTAGTGTTTTGGCTAGTCTGGGTCTCCTGTTGTTCCATATGAACTTGAGAATTGCTTTATCTA
>PVKS010019182.1:0-25309 GCA_004027875.1 Aplodontia rufa
TATGACTGATACTTTTTTCAGTATCATGTAGTCAAATTCATTACACTGTGAGAAAAGATTAAATTTCTCCCAAATCACAACTTTTTATTATCATTATACCTTTATTTTTTTTTAGCTACCACTAAATGTTAATGGTTCACAAAACTTACATTTCCACTGTTTGGAATCAAATTACTAATACCATGTAACCATCTTAAAGCAAGTGTCATTAAAACCTCATAAATATCTCCCTGTCCTGTTTGGGTGCTCTGTCTTCATAGTATAAACAGCCTTACAATTTTTGATACCTGAGAGGAATGCTTACCAATCTTCCTTTTTATTTGCTTCCCCAAATTGATCAAAATATCTCAGTAATCACTTTTTCTTAATCATTTTAATTATGGAGATAGATAGATGATATAAAATATGCTGGTTGAAGTTTTTGTTGAGATAGGCTTGTGGCTAGGCTGGCCTTTAATTTATAATCCTCTTTTCCTCAGCTTTTATAGTAGCTGGGATTACATGGGATTATAGGTGTGCATCACTGCAACTAGTAAGGCTTTTTTTATTTTTGTTTATTTTTTGTTGTTTTTTTTTTGTTCTGTTGGTGCTGGAGATTGAACCTAAGGCCTGAGCAAGCACTCTACCACTGAGCTATACCCACAGCTCAGCTCTCTAACTAACAATTTTAAGTGAACAATTCAGTGCCATTAATTATATCCACAATGGCCTTTATTTTAAGAGAGAGAGAGAAAGAGAGAATCCATTTTATTATTTTTTCATGTGGCCTTCGTTGCTCGGACACTTCGTTGTGTACAGGTGCTGAGTTTGAACCTGCGTCCTCGCGCATGCCAGGCAAGTGCTGTAACTCCTGAGCCACTGCTAGCCTCCCAAGCAGAAAATTTTAACCCATGAAACAACAGCCCTCCTTTTTTCTTCCACAACTCTAGTAACCTCTGATCTGTCTTATGAATTTGTCTATTGTAGTTGCTATGGTTCAGATGTGAGATGTCCCGCAAAAGCTCATGTGTGAGACAATGCAAGAAGGTTTAAAGGTGAAGTGGTTGGGTTATGAGTTCCTTAAACCTAATCAGTACATGAATCCTATAGTAGGAATTAACTGGGTAGTAACTGTAAGCAGGTAGGGTATGGTTGGAGGAGGTAGGTCCCTGAGGGGTATGTGCCTTTGGGGCTTATATTTTGTTCTTGTTGAGCAGAATTCTCCCTCTGCTTCTTAGCGGTCGTGTCCTGAACCACTTTCCTCCATCAAATTCTTTCACCATGATGTTCTGCCTCATCTCAGGCACAAAGGAATGGAGTGGGCCATCTGTGGTCTAAGGCCTCTGAGACTGTGAGCCCCAAATAAATTTTTCCTCCTCTAAAATTGTTCTTGTCAGGTCTTTTGTTCTCAGTAATAACAAAGCTGACTAAAACAATGGTTATTTCCTAATAATGGAATCCTATAATAATTATCTTTATGCATTTGGTTTAACACTTGGCATAATGTTTTTTTAATGTAATTTTTTTAAAGAGAGAGGGACAGTGAGAGAAAGAGAGAGAGACAGAAACAATTTTCACCTAGTCTTTCTTGTGGCCTTCGTTGCTCTGAGACTTCATTGTGAATGTGGTGCTGGGGTTTGAACTCGCGTACTTGCACATGCTGGGCAAGCGACATAACCACTGAGCCACCGCTGCAGCCCCTAATGTGTATTCTTTTTTTTTTTTTTAAGAGAGAAGGAGAGCTGGAGAGAAATAGAGAATCAACTTTATTTAGTTTTTAATCTTGTTTCATTCCTCCAACACTTATTTGTGTACGTGGTGCTGTGGTTTGAACCCAGGTCCTCGCACATGCCAGGCAAGCATGATACCACTGAACTACTGCTCCAGCCCCTAGCATAATGTTTTTAAGGTTTATCCATATTGTAATAGGTATCTTAAGTTCATTTGTGCTTGAATAACATTCCATTGTATATATTTATAGGTTTATTAGTATGATTGGAATACTAAAATAGTTCCAAGTGTTGGTGAGAATGTGAACCAACTCTAATTCTGTACATTGCTTACATGATGCAAATTGGTAGTGTCACCAGGGGAAAGAGTTAGGCAGATGCCTATAAAACTGAATATACTTTTACTATTTGACTCAGAATCCCCTTCAAGACAAATGAAAACCTAAATTCACACCAAAACCCATATATGAATAGCTGTGGCTTTATTCAATGTCATCGCCAAAAACTGGAAATGGCACAAATGCCCCATTAGAGAACACACATAAAAACAATGGAATGTAGTCAGTAATAGAAACACTAGTTATACACCCATAAACATGGATGAATCTCAAGTGTATTATATTGTGTGAAAGAAGTCTGCCTTAGTATATACTATTATTCCATTTATGTGACATTCTGGAAAATAAAACTATATGGACCAATAGCAGATTAGTAGTTGCCAGATTAAGGAAAGGAATAGATTTGACTGTATCATCTTAATTAAAAATGGGAAACTTCTGTTGGGCATTGTGGCACATGCCTGTAATCCCAGCAATTTAGGTGGCTGAGGCAGGAGGATCTCAAGTTCAAGGCTAGTCTCTGTAATTTAGTGAGACACTGTCTCAAAAAAAAAAAAAGGGCGGGGGGAGGAAAAGCTGAGGATAGCTCAGTGGTAAGAATCTCTGGATTTAATCCTCAGTATGTCTCTCTCTCTCTCTCTCTTTCTCTCTCTCTCTCTCTCTCCTCACACACACATACACACGCACGCACACGCACACAAAAGTAGAGAGGTGGTAGACTTGTATAGCACAAATGGCCAAGTTTCTTTAAAAGATAAATGGTATAAGATACACATGGTTGCCCCTCTACAATGATTTGACCTATAAATCTTCCTCTTTATGATGTGGGAAATCAATACATATTTGGTAGAAACTGTACTTTGAACTTGGAATTTTGATCTTTTCTCTAGCTGGTGATATGTGGTAAATTAATCTCTCTGATTGCCATTTCTCACTCAACCATAAGATCACAAGGATAAACAAATATTATTCTACAGTGTGCTGTGTTGGTTGGCTCAAATACTCAGAAGGTTAGGTATATTAGAAGTATTTTGACTTAATAATATTTTCAAATTGGACTTAACCTTACTGTGAGTCGAGGATCATTTGCAATAAGTATGAGAGGGAGAACTCTTACTGATTAAAAGAATATGCAAAATACCTTGTTCAATTGAAATATATTGACCTTGTCTGTAATCTGATCATATTGACAGCTAGAAGATATATTTAGGAAATTAGGAAAATTTGAACAGACTATGTCATACTTACTGGGCTCTGCTCATCTCCCCTTGTCTCATGAATGTTGGGGCCTCCTTCATGCGCACTGACTCCACCAACCACTTGAGGACTTCAGTGGCACCCCACACCACAGACTTGAGTTGTGGCAGTCCAAGAGGCAGCTCAAAGGCTAAAGGATGCATACAAGGCACTACGTGGAGTTAATTTTTTTTTAAGACAGAGGGAAGAAGAAAGCATCAATTTTATTTATTCTTTCGTCTGGTGTTTGTTTCACTGACGCTTAGTTGTGTATGTGGTTCTGCGTTTGGATCCAGGGTCCTTGCATGTGCCAGGCAAATGCCATAACTGCTGAGTCATTGCTCCAGCCTGCAGAGTTAAATTTGAAGCAAACATTGAAAAAGAGGAGATTGGTGAATCTTGGCCAATATATTCCTTCTTCCTTCCTAAGAGGAGCTGATCTTACGCATGGGTTCTCTCTCTCTCTCTCTCTCTCTCTTGCTGTACTGGGTATTGAATCCAGGGCCATTCTGCCACTGAGCTACTGCCTCCCCAACCTTTCTATTTTAAGATGGGATCTTCCCAAGTTCTTGAGTTTGGCCTTGAACGTGAGATCCTTCTGCCTCAGTGTTCTGAGTTGCTAGGAATACAGGTGTGTGCCACTGGTCTTGGCTGGATACTCGTTTTCAATATGGGAAATTCTGTTGCCAGGTGGTTATATCTGCATGCAATTGTAGCTCTGTATCTCCATTTGATTCATGCCAGCTCTTTCCCTTACTCTTATAGCTCCAGATTTTCATTTTCCCACTCCCACTCCAAAATTGAGTAGTGATGTTTTCAACTTGGTCTCAGGTTTGCTCTCTTGAGAATCTGAACTCAAATAGTTGGCATTGATGTTCCTATTTTACAAATGAGGATATTATTAGTAAAATTCAAGGAAACTGAGTAACTTTGATGCTGTATAAATATCAATGTACAGGCCAAATTTAGCCCAAATCATACTATATCTGCACATCTGCACTAAAAACAAAACAGAAAAGCAAAACAAAATAAAAAAAGACAACATTATGTTTTGCTGAAGGCAATAAAGTGACAAAGACTTGACTAGTACAGTAATATCCTAAAGAACAGTCATTATTTCAGAAAGAACAATAAAAAAAACGATGGTCAAACCTAAAAATGGTAATGTCATTAATGTATTGAAAAAGCACATAAAATACACTAATACATTTCAGGAAAACAAGAAAAGACTTTTTTTAGGCAGAGTTCCAAAATCAAACACAATAATATGTATCGTTTTTAGCCAAAGGACTTTAATATTGTCACATTCTCCAACTTGATCACAGTCCTCTGTATGCTAAATATTCCATTATTGAAATTGAACTGGCAATGTTCAAGAAGCATTTTCTGTGAACGTGAACAAAAGCAGTCCAGAAATATAATTTCTTTAGTCATAAGGTGCATGCTTTTACTTTATTTTTGCTAATTATATTTATTTAGCTGTTTAATAATAGGTAAAAGATTAATGTAGACCACACAGATACTCAGTTAAAATCCCCATCTTACCTGTTCTAGTTACCCAGCTGCCTTAACACACTGTTGTATATCCTTCTGGAATGAAAGAGCCAAATTTGCTGCCAGAGATCTACTCAGTGTATTAGGGTCATGCTCTCAGAATAAAGGCAGAGGATCTGATCTAACCTCTAAGTCATTTGAACTGCCAGGTAAGCAGACTATTGATTTTAAGAGGAAGAAGAATTATCTTTGAAGGTCCCTTGGAAGATAGTCCCTCGGTAAAGATAGCTCACAGTCAACAGAACCCAGAATCACTGAGCTGGGACTCTCTGGAGACTGTCAAGTAGAACATGAGTTTGAATACAAAATGAAGATCCTTCCCAGTCCTTTGAACCTCACACAGAGAATGCATCTCCAGGTGATAGGGCTGATGGAATGCACAGGTCTCTCTACATTTCATCTGAGCATTTTGATGGTCATTCTTAATACAGCTTGATAAGGGGATATATGCTCCTGATTTTAGAATTCTGAGCATTATTTCAGCTACTAGCAATTCTATGCATACACATAAATACATCTTTTTTCTTATTTTACATTGGTGGTGATAGATTATGAACACTGTTCTATAACATGATTTTTTTTCTGGTCAATTTGAAAATCTGAAAAAATGCACAGAGAAAAAATGGACAAAAGGGAAATGAGTCACTTATAATATCTCCAAAATAGTTTCTGCATTTTTTGTAGTAAACGAGTTTTGCAGGGAAAAAAACAATACAAACCATGTTAGCAGAAATGTGAAAACTGAAACTTTCATGCACTGCTTCTGGGAGCATAAATTGAGGAAAATCTCTATGGAGAATCAGTGCTATGGAGCATTGTGGCTGTCTAAGTTACGAATGTGTATTTTCTCTAAGGTAGAAATTCTGCTTCTAGGAAACAATTCTACAGATGTAATTGCACATATGCAACACAGTGTAGGCAAAGGATTATTTATTGTAGCATTGTGCACAGAGTAAAAGTTTGAAAATAACCTGAATGCCTTCAGTGGAAATCTCCATAAATACATATGCATAATGTATTATGTATAAATACATAGATGCTCTTAAAAATGAGGAAGCTCATGTTTATGTACTGATATGGTATTATCTCCAAATTTTATTAGCTTTAGAGAGCTACTATAATACTTTTTAAAAACCACTAGGAATTTGATGGTCTATATCCTTCAAGTGTGTTTTTTTTTCTTTGTGATTAGATATAGTTATATATTTTCCAAGATGATATCATACTGAAAATGCTACTTCATAAACTAATTCATTATATATTCTAATACGGTCAACATCATCTCATGTTAATGAACCTCAGCAAGATGAAAATTGTAAATGCTTTGATTAAAGTAACATACACAAGGATAAAAGTGTGCAAACCTCAAAGTATAGTTCAGTAAGTCTTCACAAGGTGAACAAACCTATTTCAGAACATCCATGGCAATCCCTACATCCTGTCTTCTGACTTGTTAATGAATTCCTCATCAGTCTTAGAAACAGGATCACATTTTAACAACTGGAAGTGCTCTCTGTATATTGTAAATTTTGCATTTTAGAGACTGTAAAATGTTTTCCATTAGCAACATAGGGTGAATTATGACTTTCATTTCTGACAATAAATAAACTGCAACTTATTTTTCTGTGCTCTTCTTCCGACAACCACAGTTGATTGTTTACAAATCTCAATCTGGGAGAGGTCTGTGATTTGGCATGAGTAAAGCTGAAATTATCCTTATAAATTCACATGTCTGAAGTCATAAAGATATCAAAAAATTTAGGACACAATTTCTGAGCAGCTTGTTATATGATTGATACTGGCAATAAATTGTATTATTTAGTACACTTTCATCAAGGACATCTGTAAGTTACTTTAGAGGTGATGACTTGAAAGAAAGATTAAGAAAGACATCGAAGGCTGGTGAAGTGGCTCAGTGGTAGAGCACTTGCCTGGTATGTCCAAGGACCCGTGTTCGATCACTAGCACCACTTACACAACTAAGTGGGGGAAAGACATCTAAAACGATGCTTTAAAAAATGGTGAATTTTGAGACTTGTTTCTTTGACTTGATGTTCCACAGAAAACTGATAGGAATACTAGTGAAGAAAAACAATCAACCATAGGAAAAATTTTTCTTAGAAAGTTTTCACAAATATAAGTCAAAATGACTGAATGTATACAAGCAACTTCTTTTGTTAGAAAGTCTTAATTCACATTTGTACATGGTGTTTTTCTTTCTGTCAGAAGCACTGTGACTTAACTGTTTCTTTCATAAGACTTGAGAAATATAAGTAAGGTTGTTTTGCCATCACTTTTGAATGTGGCATTATATTCTTGATCCATAACTGAACCACATGGTTAATACTTTTATATGCAACGTGAATGAAAAATAATCGGAGCTTCATTATCTAAGTAGTGTTTATTAATAAACTGATATAATCCAGTATGTAAGTTTGGCATGTAGTTGTCATGTCAGTCAGAATTTAGTGTTTATGAAACACATTACTAAATGACTTCTTTCCTTTGGATCTTTGAATGAAAGAAGAAAGTTGTGAGTTAACAAAATATAAAAGTTTCACATATTAAAATTGAAGATGTGTTCAGTGGTCAAATAAGTTTAAGAAGCACTGTTTAGAGTTTCCTTTGATCTCTACAGACATGTTCTTACAATGCCTGTCAACTGTGAAAACAAGTTTAGCTTGTTGTACATGGGCGTTTTTAATCATTAGCACATTTACCATATTTATCCTGACAACCTGCACATATTGCATTCAAGTATTTAGTAATCCTTCAGATTTAGATATTTTACCAAGCATTTCTAAAAGACATGGAGGGGAAACGAATTTCAATCATATACAACTATTTAAGAGAATTCACTGCATGAGACTAGCATATTCCAAATATGAAAACATTAAGAAGAAAAATAAAATAAAATTAAAGATCATTCTAAGTCATTAACAAAGATGATGTAAAAAGTCTTAAGCAAATATTGGCAAACTGAATCCAAAAAAGAACAATAAAGATGTAGTACCATGACTAAACTGCTTCTCCCACCTGCCCTCCTCCAGAATCAAGCTTGCTTTAACAATAGAATCCAAGTTAATATAATCAACACATTATCCATTTCAAGGAAAAAATTATGATATTTTAAAAATATATATAGGAACAGTTTAATAAAAATCAATACTCATTCCTGGCCAAAAAAAAATTAGCAAACCAGGGATTGAAGAGAGTTGCTTAATCTAGTTAAAGAGTGTTTATAGAAACCCTGAAGTAAATATCATGGTTAATACTGAAACAATGAAAACTTTTCATTTGCTAAAAACACAAATAATAAAACTAGACAATTAAGTCAAATACCACCATTTCTAATCAACTTTGTATTGAAAGTCTTAAAGGTGTAACAAGAAATGAATTAATTGCTTAAAGACAGAAAAAGAAGATATAAAACTCTCACTCCTTTCGAATAAATGTATGCTAAAAAAAAAAAAAGAAAATCAGTGTGTGTAACAAATTAGTACAAACCTGGTAGCTTAAAACACATCATTTATTAATCATAGTTTTTGTGGGCTGTGAGCCATACCTAGTAGGGTTTCTGGCTCGTGTTCCCAGTTGACCCAGGTATTCCCATCTGGAGCTCAAGGACTTTTTCCAAGCTCCGTCAGGTTGTTGGCAGAAATCAGTTGCTTGAGGTTGAAGAATAAGGCCCTCAACTGCTGGAGGCCAGCCCTCTCCAGAGACCCTTCTCCCAGTGCCTGCTCACTCCCCAAAGGTTATCAAGAGAGCATCTGTCTCTCTAGGAAAAGCCCAGTCTATCCCTTTGTTTTTAAACGACCAGGTTGTACCCACCTAGAAAAAATTTCATTCTGAAACCTTCATGATAATCGCTTCACCTTTGCATGTAACCTTACCTAATCATAGATGATATCCCATGTCACTTGCAGACCCCATTCACACTCAGAGACATACACACCACAGGACCAGAAAGTCCAGGCATCGATTTACAATTTGTCTTGCCAAGAGTTCAGACAATTTTTTTAAACAAGAGTTTAGCTAGTTAGATGTATACGAAATCTGTATACACAGTCATTTGTGATTTTTGAGTAATAGAAACAGACAAAAAATTAAAAGTACATCATTTAAAATAACTTTTTAAATAGGGTAATCATAGGCTGGGGTTGTAGCTGACTGGCACAAGTGCTTGTCTAGCACATGTGATGCACCAGGCTTTATCCTTAGCACTGCATAAAAATAAATAAATGAAGGTATTCTGTTCACCTACAACTAAAAAAATTTAGAAAGCAAAACCAAAAAGTAATTAGAATGGAGTACTTAGTAGTTAATATAACAAAAATGCAGTCTTTATGGAAAAAATTATAAAACTTTAATGACATATTAAATAAGTTATCTTTATTCTTTCTTCTTAGTACTGGGTATGGAACACAGGTGCACCCTACCATAGGACTACATTCCTAGCCCTTTTTATTTTTTATTTTGAAACACAGTCTTGCTAAATTGCCAAGACTGGCTGTGAGCTTTTGATCTTTCTGCCTCAGTCTTGTGAGTAGCTGGGATTACAGGCTTGTGCCACCTTCCAGGCTTAAATAAGGTATCTTTAGAGAAATGATATATATTGTTAATCTATTGGAAAATTCTAGATAAAATATCAGGTCTTATAGATTGATTTATATACTGGGGGTAATCCTTTAAAAAATCCAATAGGTTTTGCTATTTGGTTTGTTTGGCTGGTTTTGGGATTGGTCAGACTCAAATAATTCTAAAACATATATGTAAAAATAGAGAAAGAAGAATATCCAAGGAACTCATAATAAGAGACAGAGAACAAAGGACAATTTTCTCTACCAAATATTAAAAATGCCATAAAGTATACTAATTAAAGCAGCAAAATATTAATATAGGAAATAAAAACAATTCAATGAAACAGAATAAAAAACAGATTTTGAATTACAAATGTACATACACTCCATGACAGGTTGGTACATCAGATCATTTAAGACAGTACATTATTTCTGGGACAATGAGGGAACCATATTGAATTGAATGGAATTAAGTTTAATTAAATTAAATCCCTGCTTTGTATCATATAAAAATTGAGAAATGTAAAGAACTAAAAATTAAAAGCATAATTGGAAAGCTTTTAGAGGATAATGTAGGAAGACAAATTTCTTAATAGGATGCTACAGATACTAATAAAAAAGAAAGTACAGGTAAGTATATTAAAAATTTTTGAGACACTTTATTAATCAAAACACCACCATGAAATTAGTGAAAAACAATCTACATGCAACTTGCAAAGGACCAATTTCAAGAATACATACAGAAAGACTACAAATCAATAAGAAAATCTCAGATAACCCAGCAGAAAAAAAATGAGCAAAATACCAGAGCTGGTCCTTTATTAAAGAGGAGAAATTGGCAAATAACATTTGTAAAAATTCTCAATCTTACTAGTCATTACATAAATAAAAATTAAAATCCCAATAAGATATCACTAAAGACTCACAAAATAGGAGATTCTTATTGAGGACAATAAATAAATACTGGAAGCTGGGTGCAATGGTGCATCCCTGTAACTCCTGGCTGGGTGTGCAGCTCAGTGGTGAAGAGCCCTAGAGTTCAATCCCCAGTATAAATAAATAAATATATAAAATTATAAAGAAGTTAAAGGAAGTACTGGGGAAGATGATATTCAACAGGAATTCTCATATAATACTGGTGGAAATATAAATGGGTACAACTGTGTTAGGAAAGAAGTTAGTACTATGTGATGAGGTTAAAAATACACATACCCCAGGATTCAGTATTCCAATCCTACAATATTGATCAACTGGTAGACATGTGTCCCAAGGTTCATCTAACAGATGGTTCCACAAGCACTGTCCTGTCTGTGGTCCCCTTAACCTAGATGCAATCTAAACAGTAATCTGCCTTAAATCAGATACATAAATCATATTTTGGTCACACGATGAAATAGTGAGCAGTAGTTTAAAAAGAGAGCACAACTACATTCACCAAAATGCATATGCCTTAAAGACATACTACTTGGTAATGAAAGTGTTCTGCTAAAGAATATCTAACATATGAAAGCTTTATAGTCACCTGAAAATTGTATTCACAAATAGTTGAGACAGGCAGAGAAATTCTCTAGTATTTAGTAACATGAGATTTGACATTAACATTTTAGGTCTGCAAACAAATAATTATCACATACTTTGAAGCAGAGATCACCTCCAGAAGGGATGGATGACTTTGTGATAGGGGAGAGCCACGTGAGGGGATTCAGGAGTGCTGGTAATGTATAGTTCTTCACCTGTTTGATTTATATGTGTGCAAATGTTCAGGTATAGTACAAAATTTCTTTTAATATTTTGGCTTCTTATTGTGGGGTGTTGTTCTGTCATTATAGGATATTTAGTAGCATCCTTGGTCTCTGTCCACTAGATACCACAAACATCCCTTTCCCCACAAAATGCCTCCAGACATCGCCAAATATCCCTTGGGAGATAGGGAGACAACGTCAGCTCCCACCCTCCATTGAGAACCACCTGTAAAGTAGTTTTCTGTTGAAAATCTCTAACACAAGATTGGTTGTTATTCTTATAAATGAACCAACACGATTTTGACTTGAAACTACAATTTTTTAAGTAAACGTAAGTAAAACATGGTTGGACATTTGTAGACTTTCTCTCAGGAATTTTCTGCTGATTGTTCAAATCCTGGGTATGAGTTGTTTCTGTTCTTTAGTTCCTTTAACCAGTGAAAATGTTAGAGACCTCTATCTTATAGAAGAGAAATATTTAATTACCTTGAATGATTTGATGAAAATTCTCTAGTTTCATGGCAAAAAAAATCAGTAGAGAATATGCTTATATTTTAAAAATAAACATCTTAGATGAGATTTTTATTTCTGGTCTATTGGCATGGGAAGACAAGTGTTTTAGTCAGTTTTGTTGTTGTTGTTTTGTTATTGCTGCAACTAAAAGACCAGACAAAAACAATTTTAGGAGGAAAAGTTTATTTTCACGGTTTCAGAGGTCTCAGTTCATAGATGGCTAGCTTTATTCCTTAGGAAAAGAGGTGAGGTAGGCCATCATTTCAGAAGAGTGTGGCAGAGTGAAGTGGCTCAAGGCATGGCTTCAGGAAGCAGAGAGAGAATTCCACCTGCTAAGTACAAAATATATACCCCAAAGACATGCCCCCAGGGGCCAAACTCCTCTAGCCACACCCTACCTGCCTTCAGTTACCACTCAATTGATCTCTGTCATGAATTAATTCACTGACTGGGATAAGGCTCTCATAACCCAATCATTTCTCCTGTAAGCCTTCTTGCACTGTCTCATACATGAGCTTTTGGGAGATACCTAGCATCCAAATCATAGCAACAAGGATTTTTAAGAGTTAGCTAGACTTATTTTCATTTTTGTTGGTTATAGAAAGGACAGAAGCTCAAAACTTGACAACTCAGTGCATGTTTTATACTACAGATGTTTGAAAGTACATGTCTTCTAAATAAGTACATTTTGAGAAAAATAAACCTGTTGTGATCCATTATGGTTTAGGCAGTGCTGTAAATCTGCCACGGAACATAGACAAAAACATCATTTAGTTGTGTTGGAAGGAGGATCATTGCAGCAGCTCAATCACCCAGAATAAATGGGGTCATTTAAATGCTCAAGGGTGTGCATGTGTGCAGTGTGTGTACGCACTCACACAGGCAAACAAAAGCAAGAAGTAACAACACAAGTTACATTCCTATATAAGAATCCACTTAACAACCTATGTGTTATTTTGTTGTTTTTAAGTCCACTTTAAGAGAAAGAAATTTGCTAAGTGCCAAAAAGCATAGCATTAAATCAAGTACAGTATTTTAAGTTCTTAAATATGTGAAACACACCTGTAGACATATTTCTATACATATATTTTAGAGTTTTTAATTCATTCCATTAGCACTCAGAATAAGTAAAGGGTAAGCATTTTGATAAGTGTTAGGATACTATTATTAGTGTTCATAGTATGATTCTGGATCAGACTTGTACCCAACTGTAAGAACCAGTTGACAAAATGCAGAAATTTTACTAGCTGGTGAATATCAAATTGGTAGTTTGAAATCAGACACGGTACAGATAGAAATTGGCAAACTCAGCAAATAAGAGCTTCTTGGCCACTGAGATGCACATTTAAAAATATTTACCAGCACACCACAGATTTTTAGGCTGAGTGCTGTAATGTAGACTTTACCTTATTATACTTGGAATTATTAGAATTATTATATCACAACAGATGAAGAAGAGGGGCAAAGAAAGTTTCAAATGGGGAAAATACCATGAAGACAAGAAAGTGTGAGTACCTCAGCATTGGGTTGAGGATGTAGCTCAGTGATAGAGCACTTGCCTAGCTGTGTATAAGTATTGTGTATATGTTTTAAGCAGTAAATTGCAGGAGAGATTTATGAAAAATATGGACTTTTTTTTAGTTACATTTTAGTTCTGTTTTCACTTACATAATTTATTTTTAATGTTTTCCAGCTTGTATCAGGGAGTATACAAATCACTGCCTAGCAATTATTCCAAAGTATTTTATTAGATAAAATGCAAGATGTTGAATTCTTGGCCTGCACTACCTAATATTTTACTACTTATCTATGTCTAACTTTGGATTTCAAATTTTTATTTAAAGATAAATAAGAAATTGATAAATGGTCAAAGATTATAAATTGTAAATATAAAATTAAGCTTATTATATAGTGAATAATTGATTTGTACCTTAATTTAAATATAAACAAAACACAATTAAATATATATGACTCAACATATTTAAGTTGAGAAAGATTTGGCTTAAGTATCAAGAAATATCTTCTAAAATGAAATCTATAAAATAAAGTGAATTCTTGCAAAACATGCAAGAACTGATGGTTTAGTTAGCATGTTTTATTTCCTTGGAACGTAGCAATAAACTCAGAGTACATCTGTGTTCTTTTCTAATTTCTTCCCTTCAATAAAATTAATCTTGACCAAATGTGTCAAGTGCAGAAATATAGATCCTGATTTCCCAACCTCCAAATGCCAAAACACAAGAACAGATATTTGTTCATAATAAATGTGGTTGAGTTTTTGGTTTGTTTTTAATTTGAAAGTTAAACTTCAAAATGTTTTTTTTCCTTCTTTTGCAGTGATGGGGATTGAACACAGGGCCTCGGGAATAGCTAGGCAAGTGCTCTACCACTGAGCTACATCCTCAACTCAATGCTGAGGTCCTCACACTTTCTTGTTTTCATGGTATTTTCCCCATTGGAAATTTTCTTTGCCCCTCTTCTTCATCTGTCTTCTTCCTACCTATGTGTTAGAGGAGTTCGAAAGTTCAGTATCTTCCATGGTGTATTAGCCTTCCCATTCTGAAATGTTCCGAATCACTGAACACTTTAGAATATGAATACATTCACCTAGCCTTTTCTCAATATTTTGTGTAGTATCTCTTCGGTTACTAATCTCCAAACACTGCTTAACTGTAATTACATAACATGCTATCAGTTAATACCTTGTCTCACTAAGAACAGAGATTCATACCTTTGTTGTCTCATAAAATCTAGCTGTGTATCATTTGCGTTCTATGAAATTTATTGAAAAAAATGAGACACTGGCTGTCATGCTCCAGTATCCAGGGTCTGGTGATTATTGAAAAGCACCAAACTTTGTAGGTAATTTTATACATTCTACATTTACCTTCATTTCATGTATAATTTGATGTATTTGAGGTACACAATTGATATGGAATAAAGTTTATTCTCCTTTTCCAGCTTCCATTTAGTTGTACCTTGATATTGACACATACATGCTGGATTCCCAAATACCATGTAATCAGAGTACAGTCATAAAAGGAATGGGGCAAGTAGTTATAAAGGGGAAATTGTGACTGGAATCTGATGCGGATTTTATAATATAGGGTTGTCTAGTTCCAGTTATAGTTGGTTGAAACCTAAAGAGAATCAAAATGAGGCATCAAATTAACTATTAGTAACTACAAAATATATTTTGCTGACAAGCAGTATGCTTGAGCGGATTTTCATATTCATCTTGTTATTTTTTTCATCTGTAGTTATTTACAAACTTGTAGTTATGTATAAGTTTGTTATAATACTATTGGATTGTATACTATTTTTACTAATTATTTGTAGAACTTCATCAACTTTATAGTTTTTAAACCCTATGTGTCCTGTGGGTATTTCAGGCCATTTATCCTGTTTGGTTTTGCTTTGTATTGTTACTTTTTTCATTGTGTGGTTAATTTCGAGAGCAAAAAGCTCCTTGCACTCTTATATTTCTCTTCCCCTGCTATGATCATGGAGAAAGTTATGTTGAGAGATTAGAGTCATAAGATAGAAGCAGTGTGTATTGTATACATCCTGCTTGTGCACAGCCTCCCTGCAAAGTCTATTGGGTGCAGGAAGAATTTGAATCACAGAGAAATGAGATTGTAAATTATGCCTCTGATAGTTAGTGGCTGTTTTTTATTGTAGCTTAAGTCCACCTTATCCTTACTAATATATTGCCTATATAAATATAAACATCTATCATATATCCATATATCTATATATGGAAACATAAGATATGTTTATTTTGGGGGGGTTCATTTTGACCTGTTTGCTGCTTGTTATCCCTGTTATATTGTAACATTATAGTAGATTTTCATACCTAAGATGATCAAGACCTACATAATTGCTCCTTTTCAAAGTCCCATTGACTGGTAGTAAATATTAAGGCAAATTTTTTAGAATTCTATTTTAAAAAGACTAACTGGATGTTGAGTGACATTGCATTAGATTTATAGATTAATTTGAGAAAATTTCCTCTTGTGCCAAATAAAGTCCTCCAGATTTTTTCTTATGTCTTTGCATATTCCTCTAAGTTTTTTAAAAATAGGGGTTTTTTTTTTGCTATTGGGTAGAATCTTTATATTGGTTTTTAAAATTAATTCCTACTGATGTATGGGAAGAGAACTGATTTGTGTACTTTTTCTCTAATATGTAGCTGCCCTTTTCCTGTGCTCAATTACTGGTTATAGAAAAAAATCAGTTGATTTTCTTTTATCAAGACCTGGCCCTGAGTCTCCTTCTGGATTTTTTTCTAGTCACTAGTCCGGATACACTTCAGCTTATTTCCATCCTTTATGATTTCTTCTGCCATCTGTTCTAGGACACATTACTGTGTCCTATTTAAATTCTCCGTCTACCTCTTGTTCCTGTAAGGCATTTAGCAAATCTGTTTGTGTAATTAAATTCCTGTACTATTATTACTTTATAGACTAATTTTACAGCATTGCTTAACTTATTTAATATTTCCATACTAGTTTCATCATCCTCAACAGGAAAACTAATGTATGTTATTATTTCTATAGCTTATGATTATAGATGTTTGTGATCTGAATGCAGTTTCCTTACCTCTTATTGATTATCCACTTATCAAGTCCCAAGTTTCCAATTTTACCTAAGACTTTGGTCGGTAACTATGCATTAAAAGTTTCAACCATTAGACTATAAGATTTAACTCTTTTGAAAATAGTTTTACTACATCTATTATTCAAGGGTAATAAAAGATTCACAATACGAAAGAAAGTTATCAGAATTTTATGGATTTTTTATACAGTTCTTCATTTCCTTCTGAATCTTTTTGAACGAATTTAAATTTTATAAAATTCTATAGATGCTTAAATATCACATTGTCAAACCATTTAGCTGTAGCAGGGCTTAAAAATAATTCTTGTTTTAGTTAGTTTTTCATTGCTGTGACAAAGTCTTTAGTATTTCTTTAGTGGTAATAATGTCTTTAGCAACTGCAACTTCCAGTAGTCCCAGTTTTACTCCCATCTGTCTGGTCCACACTTTTCAAGTCTTTCTGTTCTACTTTTGAGATGGGGAAAAGTTAGGCAGTTCCAAATTTTCAGTGACTTTTTTTTCTTTCTCTCAGAGAGAGAGAGAGAGAGAGAGATTCAATTTTACTTGTTTTTTCATCTGGTCTTTGTTTCCCTGACACCCAGATGTGCGTTTGGCTCTGGGGTTTGAACCTGTGTCTCATTCATGCTAGGCAAGTGCTTGACTGCTGAGTGACAGCTCCAGCCCCTTCACTGACTTTCTGGTACATTAAAGATGTCCACAATTTATTTTGCTGCTTCTTGTTAAGTGGTGATAAGCCACACTATAGCTGCCTTCAGTTGTCAATTAATCCCAATAAGGATAATCTCACTTTACAACATATATTTAGTCCATTTTCAAACTTCCCCATAGTCTTAACATTTCCAAGATTGCTCAAAAGTTCAAATCCAAAGTCTCCTCTGAGACTCAAGACAAACTTGCATTGTGGGCTCCAGTAAAAATCAAAAGCAGTTTACAAGTATCCAATATAAAAAGGTACAGACCAAACATTTCCATTCAGAAAAATAGGGGCATAGAAAGAGGGGATGGGATCAAAGCAAGACCAAAATCTAGCATCCTAATGATCTGTCCAAAGGGATTGTGTAGCTCTGCCTGTCTGGCCTTGCTGATTGCAGCCCACATAATCATGACCTCTTTGTTGGCTTGTCTGTGCCCCATTCCTGCAGCTTTCCTGGACAGTCATTCCAAAGTACTGGCATTTCTTAATCTTGGGGGTCTCCACTGCAGTTTCAGTGTTCTCCTCACATTTTCATGATCACCCTCTCAGGGACTGCCATCAGGTACTCTGACCCTAGGGCACTTAGTCTGGCCTCTCAGGCCTTCGTCTAAAATCTTGGTGGACTCTTCCTTGACCCCCTAACTCCAGTGTCCTGCAGACAGTGACGTGGAGACAGAGAAGGGTGGGGGGAGAGAATGAGAGGGAGCATATAAATAAAATTTTATTTACTTTTTTCAATTCACTTCTTGTTTCTCTGACACTTAAGTTGTAAGGTCTAATTCCTCTCTCCTCTAGGCTGGCCTTTAATGCTTTGTTTGACCACTGGAGTGTGGTACAAGTGATATTCTCATATTTCTGAATTGAGGTTTTAAGAAACAGTGCAACTTCTACTTGGGTATGGGAGCTTTTGCTGTAGAGGAATTAAATAAGACAGCCCCAAGTGCCATGCTGTAAGAAAGTCCAAGCTATCCACATAGAGAAGATGCAGGATAAGAGAGATGCTTGATCAGTCTCTAGCTGTTCCATCCATCCTGTATCAGGTGTCAGATGTGAAAGCAAATGACTTCAAAACTGGCCTTATCTCCAAACATCTGCCCCCATATGAAAATACACACATGCATGCGCGCGCGCACACACACACACACATGTCAGTTCAGCCCATCAATCTCTAGAACCGTAAGAGATTAGTTTTAAGGTAGTTGATGATGCAGTAATAGCTAACTTGAATAGGCTATCATAATGAATATTTTTATCTTGCCCCTGTGAAGTACATTAGCTTTTCATCATTGTGACTAAAATACCTGACAAGACCACTTAGAGGAGAGAAAGTTTATTTTGGGCTCACAAATTCAGAGGTTCAGTCTATGATCAGCTGACACCATCGCTCTGGACCTTAGATGAGACAGAACACAATGGTGGAAGGGTGGTGGAGTAAAGCTGCTAATCTCATGGTGGCTGGGAAGCAGGGAGAGTGTGAGGAAAGGAACACAAGGAAGATGAAACCTTCCAGGGCACATTCTAGTGACTCACCTCCTCCAGTACAGACTACTTGGCTACAGTTACTACCCAGTTGGTTCATTCAAGCTATGATGGACTGATTCAATTACAGCTCTCACAATCATTTCACCATTGCTTTAACACAGGGGCTTTTGGGGACCACCTCATATCTAAGCCATAACAGTGAAATCTATAGAGAATCCAGGGAACCATGCAAGGCACCTGTTCTCCATGAGGCAGCTCAGCAATTCAGGCTAGTCTGGTCTAGTAGACTCCAAGATCATGAAATTTTCTCTGAAATTTTCACCACGAAAGAAGGAAGCATTGGGACATCTTGTAGCAGCGATTAAATACCTCAAGCTGGAACTGATGCATATGTTCCATTTGTAGCCTATTGGCCAGAACTCTTCACACTGTTGTGCCCAACTTCAAATGGGTAGAGAAGCATGCCTTCTATATGCTGGGAAAGAGAGGGGAACAGGATATGCATGTACCTAATTCTTCCCCTCTCTCTTGCTATGATGTCATGTCCTTAAAGTTCAAGAGATTCCTTTTCCTACTTGGAACCATGCATTTTTGTGTAACCGTAAGTGCCCCAGAATACCACCTTTACAAACTATTCTAAGGGCAGAATATCTTTCTCCAGTACCAGATACTACTCTTTTTAAAGCTATAAAGACATACTTTACATATGAAAATTATGTACATGACAAATTACCCCAAGTCTTGGTGATTTAAAACACAAACATTGATTACGTCACACTTTCTGTGTTTGGAGAACTCATCTAAACTGTACCTTCTGACTTTGGGGCACTCACCAGGTTCAGTCATCTCAAGTGAACTGGAGAAGGATCCACTTGTAAGTTACTCACATGGTAATTCCCAAGGTTTTGTTCTTGGTTTAACGTTAGACTGAGGCCTCAGTTCCTCAAGATGTTGGCAAGAGCCAGGTGGCACATGCTTATAACCCCCGTGACTTGGGAGGCTGTGACAAATAGACTGCAGGTTCAAAGTCAGCCTTAGCAACTTAGTGTGACTCTGTCTCAAAATACAAAATAAAAAAAAAGTGCTAGGGAGGATGTGACTCAGTGGTTAAGTGCCCCAGGGTTCAATCTCCAATACCAAAATATATATGTTGGCTAGAGTCCTCCTTTAGTTTCTTGTCACTTGAAGTTCTCCATACAGAATCTCAGAGTGAGTCAGAAAGAGGGAGAGTTTGAACAAAATGTAATCTTGTTATGGAAGAGCTATCCAGACACTTTCATCATTATTCCGTTAGTTACAAATGAGTTTCTGGGTCAAGTGAATGTTCGAGAAGAAAGATTTACACAAGGACCTGAATACCAGGAGGTGGAGAATTTAGGAGCCAAATCAAAAGTTGTTTAGCCCAAGTACTGCTATGAGGAAGTATTCTGCTATGCACCAGACACAAAGAGGCCTAAGGTAGGACTCTCAACTTCGAAGAGTACTTCATCTGGGTTTGAGAAGGGAGGTGAGAGAGTGATAACTAATTGTAATTGTGCTAAATAGAAAAGGGATGTAGCAGAATTATATAAAAGAGCTATTGGATCTGAAATGAGATATCTCATTCTGCACGGACTATTGGAGGTACACTGTGAGCTACTTGATAGAGTTTGAATAATGACTACTGGGCATTCAGAAGGAAGAGGCTAGCAGGCATCAAAGTATACAGTGTGCTTGTACATAGCTTTGCATTCTTGGAGCACAGCATATTGTGAGAATGGTGGAATGCAAGGGGGTAGAACTGAAACTGGGTGTGAAGGACATTGTGTGAATTTGACTTTGGGAAAGTTAGAGATCCTTAGAAGCATTATAGTGTAGTATTGGCTCCAAATAATAATGACTTTTTCTTAGTCATATCATGTCATAGGCATTATACTTATATCACCTTCACAGGCACCGATTAAAGCAGATTCTATCATTATCTGCATATAAGTTTGGTATAAACTTATTTTAGCCCTAAATCACATGGTTTGGAAGTGTTAGGGCCAAGAAGTCATCACAGTTGAAGAGCAACTGCTCCCTTAGGCTACTGTATGCCTCCAGGAGACAAAGTCCTTCCCACACATTCTTGCTTTATTGTTTCCAATCAATCTCCTCTTTCCCCATCCATCTGAAGGCCAAAAATTGCAATTCCTGAACACACAATTTGTAGTTTAGATAGTAAGTGCTTCAGCAGTGAATTTCTTTTGTGCCTCAGATGATTTCTCCCTCTTTATAACCCAGTAAAATATTTTCCATTGACTACAGGATTGATGTGTACACAGTAAGAGTGAGTCTTAGTAACATGCATTGCAAAGACATTTTTCTAGTTTACAGTAATTTGTAAACTGTTGAGCTATAATCTGAAAATAAGAGCTGGGTGTACTTAGGTTTTATCTAATACGAACTAACACCTAATTTGGACAAGCTCTTCTCTGCAAGCACAACTAATCCTCCTTACTTATATTACTGATTGGAGATTTATTGCAGGTGCCTGAAGTACTCTTTGTGCTTTTTTTTTTTAAGCCCAGGACAGCAAACACAACTTTTTCAACATATGGTAACTATACAACTAAGTTTCATGCTTTGCCTAGCAAATGCTTATAAAGCATACGTTGAAAAAGCTCTCCCAGCCTCTAATTGTAACCAGTCTTACATACTCAGGTTGTGGTGAGCCCAAGGTAGATTCATCTAATGTGTATTGGAAAGGGACTTGGAAATAAGACATTTATTTATTCAATTTATTGATACTGGGGATTTAATCCAGAGGCACTTTACCAGTGAGCCACATCTCCAGTCCTTTTTACTTTTTATTGAGAGAGGGTCTTGCTAAGTTGCTGAGGCTGGTATTGAACTTGAAGACTACGTTTATTTTACATCCGACAAAACTGTAGCCAAAAGAAACTTGAGGTTCATTGTATTGCTAACGGTCGTATTCTTATTAACTGATTCATTCATCTGTTAGGTGCCCATGTTTTAAGTTTCTATAAAATTGTTTTTATAAAAAATATACAATCACATCATCTAGGTTCATCTCTATCTCCAGTGAGGGGTGATGCTTCAATGTACACACGCAGAGAGGACTGAGACTCTCCTTTTTTTCAGCCAAAAGCCAGCTCACCAGGTCCCTGCATTTTTCAGCGCCAGTAAGATTACTCCGCAGTCCAATGCTGCTATTTTCGCGGCGACTAGAGAGAGGACGGATTTTTAAACGATCGGCTACGCTTCTCTTTAGCGAAAGGCACGCGCGCCAAACCCTTCTTTCTGGGGCCTGAACGCCGGCGGTGCACGCTCTGACTTAAACCTTGGGTCAGCTGTTTATTTTCAGAGTGGCAGTCAGCAAGAAAGGGCGGCTGTTGCTAAGGCAACCGACACCCCGGGCAACGGCTGGACGAGGCGCAGGGGGCGTGGCTTCGGCGGACGCAGGCCATAAGAGGCGGTGCCCGACGCCCGCTGCTGTCCCGAGCCAGGTCGGCGAGCACGGCCGGGAGGAGGCGGGGCGGTTCGGCATCTCCTCCGAGTACCTGGCCAGGCCCGGAGCCGCAGGCAGGCGAGCGAGGCCGCGGCCCGGTCGTTCCCTGGGCCTACACCACCTGCCGAGCAGCGTTGCTTCGCGCCCAACATGGCGGGCGGGCGCTGCGGCCGGCTGCTGACAGCGCTCTTGGCTGTCTGGGTCGCGGCCGCGGCGGAGACCGAGGGCCCCGAACAGGCCGCGCTGCCGGCTGAGCAAAGCCGGGTCCAGCCCATGACCGCTTCCAACTGGACACTGGTGATGGAAGGCGAGTGGATGCTGAAATTGTGAGTGTGTCCGCCCGCCCCACACGCCACATTGCCCTCGGGGGCCCCGCCCTCCCGTACTCGCGTGGTGGGCTCGAGACGCGGTACCGCAGGTCTGGACTCGGGGCCGCGTACCCGCCCTGCCTGCCCGCGAGCTTCGGCGCGGGGCCGACCCCATGCGCATGCGCGCACAACCGTCCTGACAGCCTTGGGTGAAGAGTGCGCAGCGCCAGCTCACCGCTCGCTTTAGGGAAATGTGCTTTAGGACTAGAGAATGCAGTTTACGGAGGGCAGCAGCGGGGAGTGCAGGGAAGAGGAGGACATTTGCAAGAAAACCGTATATACTCCTAGATAGCAGTATACGTGTACAGGATGAATGGAAGTCATTCAGTGACATCATGTACTGTAGGAACATGCAGCTCAGGCTAGGTAAGGTTTATGATGAGTTAGTCACTGCAGAACGATGAGGTCAAACCGATTTGTACGACTGTCTCAGTTTTTATTTTGAAGACCTTGAAATGTCATTGTGACACTAAAACATTAACATGGGTGCCTTTAGGTTTTAAAACAAGTTTACAAATAAATGCTGAGATTTGATCTAATTTTTTGAGGTAGGGCTTTTGGGTGGATATCATAATTGTGCTAGTGTCATAAAGAAAAGGTCACGAACACATTGTCCCTTTTGAACAATGGAAGGTAAATGTTGGATAGTGCTTTTGCGCTCAGGGGATGGGAAACAGTTTTTGAGTTAGAAGGCAGGGCACTTGTTGGTTGTAGCTTTAAATTAACTTTGAGTAGTAGGGAAATAATCATTTCAAAGAAAACTTGAAGTTGACAGTGGACAGTTTTCTGAATAGATTAGGGAGACCATCATGATGAACTTCTAGGGAAAATGAAGAATGGAGAAATAATTACAGAGATCATGTCTCTGTGACCTGTGGTTCCCCACTCCCGGCTCTCGCTTGCGCGCGCGCTCTCTCTCTCTCTCTCTCTCTCTCTCTATATATATATATATATATATATTTGATCACTACTATTTGATGGTAATTTTTTATTCAGGACCTGAACACTCTCCAAACTGGATCTGTCTTTATCCAAGATCAAATTTTGGTTTTCAATTTAGATTGCAGGCAGATGCCTAATGGAGTAAAAACAGTGTGAGATCAGGGGCAAAAGTTGTGTCACTTAACAAATTATATGCTTAAAGAACATGGTACATACTTTCCTCTCAATTATACCTGTAGCTTTTGGTTACAAAGTACAAGATGTTTAGATCTCAAAATGAAATGCCCTTGTTATCATAATAAATCAATGAAACTTGAAAAATTCTAGACATGAACAACATTAAAATAAACTGCTTAGTTGCTTTGGAAGGAAGTGTAGAAGTTTTCTATTTAAGAGAAACTTCTAAACTAAGTGGAGCTTTATGTTAAGAATGCATATTTGCAATAACTAAGAACTTTAGAGAAGCTGCATTGTGTTAGCTAATACTGCAAAAAGTTCCTTTTTTCAGTAGGTCCTTATAACATGTAGTTTTTCTAGATGTCAGTTTTCTGGTTAAAACTTAGTTTGTATATGTAGATGATGACAGTCAAAGCACATAGCACTCATTATATTTAATGTTGCCAACACCTTTATGGTTTTTTTTGGAATTGCCTTTTTTTTTAACTCAAAGAAGTAAGAACACTAAATCTGTGGTGAGTTTAAGCCCCAGAACAACTCCTGTGTTTGGCTGTGTTGATTGCTTTATGAATGTATCAGCTTTAAATGTAAGCAATCGCTTGTAAACTTTCTACTTGTCCAGTTGTTGGGTGTATGCTTGGACTGTGATGCAAGAAAAGTCTTGTAACCTGGAAGTAAGCTGTGTAGACATGAGATGACTTTAGTAGAAGTTCTCTTTTCATGGAGTATTCTACAGAATAGGTGGATAGGAAGTAACTGGAAAGGAAGGAACTTCAGCCGTTACATCCAATTTCTGCATACCACAACCTCATTCAGAAATGCTCCCTCAGAGCATCTGGCTCTTGGTTATTTTTTATCTGTTTTTGTGTATTATTGGATGATACTCTCTTCCGTTTGAAAAAAATCCAACACTATAAAATTATAATATGTATTATATTGTCAGTGCCACTGTATGCCTACTTTAAATTTCTAGGAATTCAGTGATCAGGTTTTTCTTCTGATGTATATAAGGGGAAAAAATGTGTTTATACTACCTCCAATATCAACATTTTATTCAAAAGACTGATTTTATATTTGGAGATTAATAGAAATCTACAGAGGATTCTTTAACTTCACTAAAGAAGCAATACTGGAAAACTTTCCGAATGTATTGAAATTTTAATAAAAATTTAACATCACTTTGAATGACAATTCTTTTTCATTTGCTTATATGCTACCTTTCCTTTGGGAATCCATTCTTTCATATCTCTTGTCATGTAAAGTCCCTGTAATGCAATTCCTGGTTATATTGGTGTTGATAATTTATTTTAAAGGACCTAGCAGTGTTTGACTGCTCTGAGACATGAAAAACTCCTATTGCAAGACTTAATTTATTACATTTTTTTTGTCTTTCAAGGAGTGAATTCTGGGGATCTTTATAATTGAATTTCTATTTTTAAAAAAGCAGTGCTATGTTAAACAGAAATTATCAAATAAGAATATATTTATAGGGCTGGAGCGATGGCTCCGTGGTTTTGGTGCTTGCCTGGCAGGCATGAGGACCCGGGTTCAAACCCCAGCACTATGTACACAACTAAGTGTTGGAGCAACTAAGGCCATGTGAAAAATTAAATAAAGTTGTTTCTCTATTTCTCTGTCTCTCTCACTGTCCCTCTCTTTATTAAAAAAAGAAAAAATATATTTGTAGGAGCTCACCATTTTTCTGAAATCTTTTTAAAAAACTTCAAAATTATTCCATTATTAATTATACTTTCTTTAATGCACTGGGCCTATTGTATGCTCAGTTTTTCTTGTTCAATTTCATATAATTATTTTATAATGTTAACCCATTTCTTCCATGTCATTACAACTGTCTTACTATGCCTTT